>PPMH03000025.1:0-132993 GCA_003707945.3 Taiozyma bovis | reverse complement strand
GAAGGTCTAAGATGATAGTTTCTTGAGGAAGAGCCAACACCCATACGGTGTTACAAAGTGAGCTCACATCCCTAGAAAAAGGATTCCAAAACACGGCAGCACTGTAACAGACACAACTAGCATGATATAAACACAATGAGCTAAACATACAAAACAAACAATTAAATACAACTATATAACACAAACTTTAAATACAAACTGATCTATCGAAAAAAAAAAAAAAAGCGCAAAAAGTTCCAGTAAACGACGTCCCCAATTGCATTATCCCTTCTCATATGTGGTTTAACAGACTCAGATGTTTTTTTGGCTCTCTATTTTTATGTTTTAATTGGAACTTGTCACTTTGAACTGATCGTCAGGAAAAAAACAAATTAGGATCATAGAGAGAGAGAGAGAGAGAGAGAGAGAGAGAGCTGAGTGCTAAAACTTTCACTGTTAGTTTTATTTAAGGATAGTATTAGTATGTCAAGTGTAGTTGCAAAATGAAGTTTAATTTGGTGATGTAATATTGGAACATGCATGGGTAGCACCCATACTGAATACAACTACTACTACTAGCGTGATAGATTCATAATTTCCTAGTTTGGGCAACCAAAACTATTGATCGGCCAGAATAACAGAGTTTGTCATGGGCTGTATTATATGCACTTGTGCCAATTTGATCTACAAGAGTCAATCTTTCAGTGAACAAATAATTAGAAGGAATACTCGTATTAGAGAGTCGTGAATTCACACTCAGTTGCACTGGTGAATCTCAAGAGATGTAGTAGGATCCTATCAGAGACTAAAGTGTCTGTTTAGCGACTTGAAGGTTTAAGTAGCATTATTGGAAACACAGGTGAAGCCTCAGTTGTCAATATATCAAGCGGTATTTTGTCATTCGGTCAACGATCTTCATGATATAAATTCTTTGCTAAAAAGAGTTCATCAAGTAAAAAAAAAACTCAGAGTTTCAAATAAGAAACAGCGCGTTCTCTTGCTGCACTAAACTTTAACCTCAGAGTCCTGAATTAGTAACGTCGTAGCCTATAATATCGTTTGAAATCTTGAGTGCTTTCTTTTTTCCGAATCCAGCAAATAGAAATATCAACGGTAAAACAAAAAAAAAACGTGAGCCCAAATCTGATGTTTCTTTTTGAATGCCAAACTTACTTCTTTATGTAGCACTTCTTCTGAATGATATAACAATCGTGCTATATTTATATTATTAGCTGTTGCCGAAAAAATTTCTTTTACCAAAAAAGAAGGAAAGCTGCCTAACGCGGGGCTCGAACCCGCAACCGTACGATTAAGAGTCGTACGCGCTACCGATTGCGCCAGCCGGGCTGCTCCTTGCCTAACCACTTTATCAGTCTCAGCCATAATTTCTGGAATGAATCACCAAAAAATTGGCAAATGCCCCAGCTTATGAATGAGCTTTGGATCTTTTGAACAACACACTAACCACTATAACCTACGAAGGATATATTTATCAGGTATTTTTTGAAGGGCTCAAACTGAAGCATCATCTTTCGAAACAGGAGATTTGCAATTGACAATTTGCGATGACAGGTCTTCGGAAGTGCTAAAAGACGGCTACTTAACGGAAGTGAACCTTCCTCCCGAGAATGAGAGAATGAGGGACTTGGGAGAAAGCTCTGCTACAATTCAGCAAAATTACTAATTACATTGGTGCTTGTGGGAGGTCTGGCTACCTTTCCCATTGTATTTTTATCCAGTTGAGCACAGCCTTGCTATATCTGAAGCTTTAACCTCAGCTTTTGGCCATAAGGTGATTGATTCACCATACACACACAGAAACAGAAACAGGAGCAGGAACAGATCATTAAGTCGACCTTTGCCAAAGCCTGCAAAAAGCCTGCATAGTCGACAGAGATTGACATAATTGTATTTGTAATTCCGGAAGAACTAGAAAAATCATTATCAGTTTGTAGAAAAGTACAAAAAGTTTCTTAAATCCCATTAAAAAACTTGTCTTTGAACTTGATCATCAAAACTTCAACAAACGCAATTTTATCTTTGAACAATGTCCAAGTTCTACGACTTAGCCCCATTAGACAACACCGGCAGCGAATTCTCCTTCAAGCAATTGGAAGGGAAAGTTGTTTTGATCATCAATGGTGCCTCCAAATGTGGGTTCACTCCTCAATATACCGAATTGGAAGAATTATACAAGAAATATAAAGACCAAGGTTTAGTCATCTTGAACTTCCCTTGTCAGCAATTTGCTAAGCAAGAATTCGATGACCAAAAGGAAATCGAATCCTTCTGCTCATTGAACTACGGTGTCACTTTCCCAATTATGAAGAGAATCGATGTCAATGGTCCAAATGCTGATCCAGTTTATCAATACTTGAAATCAGAAAAATCAGGTTTATTAGGTTTCAAAGGTATCAAATGGAACTTTGAGAAATTCTTAGTTGATAAGAATGGTAAAGTTATTGAACGTTACTCTTCATTGACTAAACCAAAATCTATTGAAGACACCATCAAGAAATTATTGACTGCTTGAGCTTGCTATTTTATGGATAATGTTTTGTTTTATTATGTACTCTTTCAATCTGATAGTTTAATATGAAATATTTTGGTTGTAAGCAGAGTTGGGCGAGTAAGGGGTTCTATTGAACAACCCATAGATTATCATAACCGAATAGCCAAGGACCAACGGTATGTCTCCCAATAACAGAAACGACACCGATAATGAATTGGATACCTATTATCAGTAGACATAGTCTATCTTCTCTTTGAGGACCAAACCACACTAGGAATAAGTTGATTAATGTTAGGTTACTCACTGTTGCAATTGAACCGTCTTTGTTAAATTCCAAGTCCACTAGTCTTATAGCATGCAAAAATTTCAAAACTTGTACTGTTAGGGGCTTTAATGGCTTTTCAATAGCAGCCCTTGATGGATACATCAGACCATCTTCAGCATTGAATCTTGGTAATCTATGTCTTGGACATGGAACAATGGACATCAGTTGAGGCATTGAATATATAAAGTTGAAGATTTGAACGACAAAGAATAGTAATAAGGTCTTTGAGAAATGACCCAAGATACCAACTATGGCAAACACCATGCCTGCAAAGTAGCAATAAGTATCACCGACAAAGACTCTTGAAGGCCACCAGTTGTATCTCAACAGTGATAATGACACACCTAGGAATGGGATCAATAGACATGCGGAGAACAAGTGTGATTCAATAGCTGGACTAGATCCGGAAAAGATGTAACAGAAATCATTCAGTAGGATTACGATACCAAGCACAACACTCTGACCAACCTCTAATCCATTGATACCAGCCAAGATATTGATTGAATTTGGACAAAAGATTGCAACAGCACCCATATAAACGTAGTAAAATCCGCCTAGTTCAATCAAAGTCGCACCGAAGTATTCTTGTAGGAACTTGGTTGGGATTAACACATGTGTGATACCAAAATCAACATAGTAGACAATCAACAATGGAATTGCAGCGACAGCAGGAAGAAAGAACTTGTTTCTCCATCTGATATCAAACAAATCATCAGCAAAGCCTAAAAGCACTGTCGATTCAAGGGACAAGATGGCACTTAAGTAACCGGCCAATTTGTCATGTGGGAATAGCTCTGTGTTAGCAAGTTGATGTTGTTCAATACCAAGATCTCTGTTACCACCACCAGTGGTTTGTGTCACCAAATACTTGTAAAATAGGAATGGAATGAAGAAAAACACGATGAACAAGTATGCTGTGGCAGCAACAGCGCCCTGGGACTCAGCAATGACCGGCTTATCCTTCTTGGAGAGATCCTTCCCGAAAAGACCCTTCTGGATGAATAATGGGGCCAATTGTGGAATCAAAATGTCTGTGGACACATAACCAAGAATGGCAAACCCAAAAGAGGCAATCAAGGCCCTGTAAAAGCCGGTGGACCAGTATATAATGGACAGAGCAGCAGCCACAAGGGCCAACTGGGAGCGCATCTTCGGCAAAAGGTGTAGTTCAATCACTGAAAGAGAAACAAAACAGGTTTAAACATATATAACTTATGAAAGCATGTGGTGTTCGGGTGTTTGTGGACTAATACCGAGACAATGGGCTCATAACCATTCCCTTTAGGGATGTTCATATATCCCAGACATTACAACTAATGTTAATATTACATATCGTTTGTAGGAAGTTACAGGCCCTGTTATGTTATGGCTTTGCCACTATTTACCCTCAATTCCTTTCCTCTAAACAGTTTTAATAACATAGTTTTAAATGAACTACTGATGAATTGTTAGATCCAACTACTTGTCCCATCTTACCAAATGTTGAACATAAAGTGTATATACACCTAGAAACGACAACGAAACCTTGAAGAAATCCCTGTAGATCCATGAAAGGGTCTAATAGTGATGGGTTTTGAGACATTACGAGAAAGATATGAAGCAGAAGCAATGTTGACATTGTTGATGGTTTTTCCCCTATATCACTGAATAGGGGTTCAAACTGAACCAAAATTTGTGCGGAAGGCCACTTAACAACGACAGAAACAAAAAGTTCAAGGTTCAGACAATGATCATAACAGAATATTCCAGAGGCCACTCCACCACCAATTAAAACCAGCCATTATCCCACATATAAATTTAATCCCAGTCCGCTGATCTTCGAGGTTATTTCGCGTAGGCTGAAAAAACTAAACAAAAAGCCTTTAAACAGCTCTTCTCTTTATTTGTACCTTCAACTGCCGCTGTTCTTGCTGAAAGTATTCCCCAGAATTGGTATTCCTGTTTGCCACACCGCTTCATACTACCTTTTGCGCTTTTCCCTCCCCCCTCCTCTAGTCTCCATCACAGTGTTGTAATGTCCAGGGTGATACCTCAGATTGACTTGACAGGGTTGTCTGTCGAGGACAAAAAGGAGAACGAGTTTGGCTCCCTAACCTCAGACGAGTACCGCTACAGAGTCGTCTCCAGGGAAGGGGCCCCTCTACCTGACCCCATTGAAGACGAGCCTCCTTATTATGTGCTCTTGATCACCTACTTGAACTACTTGATTCTGATCATTGTTGGTAATATCAAGGATTTCATTGGTGTCAATTTCAACCCACAAGCCTATGCTGATTTACTGGAAAAGGACGGTTTGGCCCCATGGTACTCACGCTTTGAGTCCTTCTACATCCGTCGTATGAAACAGAAAATTGATGATTGTTTTGCCAGACCAACCTGTGGTGTTCCAGGTAGACTGATCACTTGTATTGACAGAGATGCACATGATTACAACAACTACTTCACTTACCCTGGTACCACTTCCACCTGTCTGAACTTATCCTCATATAACTACCTGGGGTTTGCCCAATCCGAAGGTTCCTGTACTGAGACTGCCCTTGAAGCTATCGAGAAATATGGTGTTGGTACTGGTGGCCCAAGATCCACCATTGGTACTACTGAGTTACATGTTGAGGCTGAAAGAGTCATTGCTGACTTTGTCGGGAAAGATGACGCGATTTTATTCTCCATGGGTTATGCCACTAATGCCTCATTATTCAGTTCCTTGTTAGACAAGAAATGTTTGATCATTTCTGATGAATTGAATCATACCTCTATTAGAACTGGTGTTAGATCCTCAGGTTCAGCTGTTAAAACTTTCAAGCATAATGATATGGATCATTTGGAAAAGATCTTGAAAGATCAAATTTCTCAAGGTCAAACCAGAAACCATCGTCCATGGAAAAAAATTGTTGTTGCCGTTGAAGGTTTATACTCTATGGAAGGTACCATGTGTAACTTACCAAGACTTGTGGAATTGAAAAAGAAGTACAAGTTTTACTTGTTTGTTGATGAAGCCCATTCTATTGGTGCCATTGGTCCTAATGGTCGTGGTGTCTGTGATTATTTCGGTATTGATCCAAAACACGTTGATATCTTAATGGGTACTTTGACCAAATCATTCGGTGCCGCTGGTGGTTACATCACTGGTGATCAAGCCGTTATTGATCGATTAAGAATTGATATCAATGGTCAAAACTATGCTGAAGCCATTCCTGCCCCTGTCCTTGCCCAGATCATCTCCTCTTTAAAAATCATCAAGGGTGAATTAAACCCAGGCGAAGGTCGTGAAAGATTAGATAGAATCGCCTTCAACTCCAGATACTTGAGATTGGGTCTTCAAAGATTAGGTTTCATTGTCTATGGTGTTGATGATTCTCCAGTTGTTCCATTGTTATTATATGCTCCAGGTAAGATGCCTGCATTCTCTAGAATGCTATACAAGAGAAAAATCGCTGTTGTCATTGTCGGTTACCCAGCTACACCTTTAGTCTCTTCAAGAGTCCGTCTATGTGTGTCTTCATCGTTAAAGAAGGAGGATATCGACTATTTATTGAGACATTTATCCGAAGTTGGTGATAAACTATTTTTGAAATTCAGCTCTGGTATTGCTGGTGGCTCGTTAGAAGGGAAACCACCAAGATGGAACGTTGAAGATGTCATCAGAGAAACACCAAGAGACTGCCTAGATTCAAGATTTTTTGTTTCTACAGCAAAGGAGTCTAAGACCAAGAAATGAACAGCTTTTTATAATGTTGTTTTCACTATATTTTTTCCAGATTCAACCAACACAATTCTTACACAGTTCTTACACAGGTACACTCCAATTTAATATATATTATCTAATTAATCCGATAAAATGAAAAAACTCGTATACGCATAATTGATCGTTATTCTCAAGAGTTTATAATCTATTCTCATCGTTCAACAACCTGTCAATCAACTGTAAAACGTCATTATGGGAGTCTGAACCCAATTTAGACGATGTGTAATTAGGATTCTCCAACTGAGCTCTGATGGCCTTATCCAACAAGATTCTTAACTCTTTCACCAGCACTGCATTCTTACACCAGGTCTTGATGGGTAACCAGGAGTCTAAGACTATACCGGGAGAGTGCTTCCCAGTAGACATACCGTTCAAATCATATGAGATTGGACCACCGAATAACAAAGTCGATAATGTGGAAACAGGAGTAATGTCACGCAAGTATAGCTTGTTTGTAACCGTTGACGAATTATAAGTGATCAATGATGATTTCACGAGACTGTTCTTGACTCTCTTAATTTGTGGTGTTAGATCAATCTTTCTTCGTTGTAATTTCTCAAATTCGATTAAGCCATCTTCTCTATCACTCTTCAAATTTTCCAATTGTTGTAATTGAGATTGATCAAGCTCTTTCACAGAAGTATCAAACAAAACTGATGATGGATGGATGAATGATCTTGTGGCTGGTAGTTTGTCACTTGAAACATCTTCGTTATCACACTTGTTCAATTGTGTGATATATTCCTCGTTTCTGATCCAATACTTGATCAATTTGGCATCAGGATCTGTCTGCACAGCACCGGAGGCAGTGTTCAAGAACTTAGGATCTGGAAGTTGCACTCTAGCAACCTGTGGATAGAAGGATCCTGTCATGACAGCTCTGATGATGACAAAATTATTCTCATTCCTGTTCAAGTTGGAATCACCCTCTTTGTATTTCAGCGGCAAGAACCCCAAGTCTTCAAGGATGGAGGCATACTGTGTCATTGATGACTTAATCTCTGTGATCTTGGTGTATGATAAATAGTTATCATTTAGATACTGTTGCCTCTTTTTATTCTCTGTGATAGATAAGTACTCTCTAACAATAAGCACCATAGCTAAGACATCACCATAGTCTTTGTACTTGGACATCACGGCTTTCACTTTATCTCTCAAGTCATGACTTTTCAAGAATGGAGAACCAACACCTAGGACAGAGGCTAACAACAATCCAAAATCGGTACAACCAAAGATGATTGAATAAATCAACAGCTTACCATGTTTTGGATCAATAGTTGGCAACATCGAGACATATCTACCCAGCTCTGTCAAATCATCATGTTCGTCAACAAGACCAGAACATTTCAAAATCTCTTCGGATTTCACCAGGGAGTTCAATGGCGGTGGATCCATCCCGGTGTTCAAGAACCCAATCACGTCTTTGATACCCATGGACTTTACCACTAAGTACAGCGAGTCCAAGTTGATTCTCTTCATTTCTGGAACTGGACTATCAATCATTTGGTCATGTGTCTCCTTGGTGAACAGTTTATAAGAGATACCGTTGGTGACTCTACCGGCACGACCTCTTCTCTGTTTAGCTTCAGCCTTGGACTCAAAGATTTCAACTAGTTTTGTAGTATTATCAACAGCATTATAAGTCATGGCTTTCACCTTTCCAGAATCAATAGTGACAACACAGTCATTAATAGTGATGGACGTCTCCGCAATATTTGTGGAAACAACAATCTTTCTCTTACCAGGATAGCTTGCAAAGACACGATGTTGATCCTGTGCACTCAATGCAGAATGTAATGGAAGGACAATTGATGGTTTACCAAAATTTTGACCCAGTAATTTGACACACTTGTTGATTTCTTGGACACCAGGTAGGAAGATCAAGATGGAGCCATTATTCTTCGAATACATCAAATCTTGGTCAATTTTTTGAACTAAAGAAACTATCAAATCATAGTTAATATTACCAGTCTGGAAGAATTTTGAATCTGCCTTTGGATTAATCCATTCATCATTGATCTGGATCTTAAAATCAGTCTTTTGTAACACATCATCCAAGTAATGATCTTCAATAGGGAAAGTTCTACCCTTGATATGAGCAGTGGTCAACCCTTTGAAATAGTTCTTGTAAACAGAAACGTCAACAGTAGCACTCATTAGCACAATTTTCATGTTGTTATATTTTAAAAGTAATCTTTTGATCATGATAATGATCAAATCGGTCTCCATGGATCTTTCATGGACTTCATCAAGGACCAAGATAGTGTTGTTCAAGAAATCATCACCATTTTGTAAAAATTTCACCAAGATACCAGTAGTCAAGAATTTGATCTTTGTGTTCTTGTTACTCTTATTGACACCTCTAATCAAGTACCCAACTTCTTCACCACATTTGGAGGCACGCTCTTCAGCAACACGCTCAGCTAGACCAATAGCGGAGATTCTTCTTGGTTGTGTGCACAGGATTTGTGTCTTGTAATCACCTTTAGCGTAAAGATCATCCAAGATGAATTGAACCAGTTGGGTAGATTTACCTGAACCAGTTTCACCTGTGATCAAGCTGATACTGTTGGACTTGATAGCGGTCAACAAGTTTGCCTGTTCGTTCCATGCTGGTAGTGTCTTTCTTGAATCAACCATCTTTGCATATTCAGGTGATTTCTTTCTTGATTCGAAATCGGCCTTGATACTCGTCACGTCAGGTTTAGATCTGAAATATCTTCTCTCTTTCAGATGAGCCACTTGTTCAATCTCTAGTTCTTCCATTTCGTGATCAATGGTTTCATGTAGCAATGAACCCGGGTTGGAAATGATTGCATCACAGTGTTGTTGTAACCAATCCACAATACTAAAGATGTAACAATCACCAAGCAAACTTTCAGCAGTATATTCAGCAGCTTTTGAAACCATCTCAAGCTTGATGTAGCTAGGTAATTTATAATTCTTATCAATTGTGGAGATAACAAGACCAGCCAGTTGATTAGGGTATTGTTTTGGTTTGTAAACGGTTAAAGTCAAATAATCATTAAACTGTAGCTGGATTGTTGTTTCATTGATAATCTTTACCTTTTCTGATTCATAAATCATACTCAAACTTTCAACTTCTTCAGTCCACAAACTTGAAGAGGTTTCTTCATCAATAGGTTCAACCTCTTTTATGTAATTGACATATTTTTCAGTCAAGCAAACCAAAGTTTCATTGACATCAGCACCATTGTTGTTCAATTCCAAAATGGCTTCATTTCTTGACACACCAAACTCAGTGATCTTTCTGATCAGAATTTCATTCTTGTCTGCTAATGTCACGGAATCAGTGGCTCTTGAGTCAAGAAAGAAATCTGGTAAATCATCGTCAGGAACATTGAAAAGTAGGAAAGATAACGGATCTTTGTATTTCAGTGCTTCATCAACATGTGATTCTCTGAACCCAATGGCGAGAAGTAATGGCTTTTGTTCGTTGGCTTTAAATTTGGTCTTTTCCCAATGGACATGAGACTTGATGGACTTGTAGATTTGATCTCTTTCTTTGATTGTAAAATTGAACGACAGAGCAGAGTCCCAGACCTTCTTTGGGAGCTTTACAGACTTAGCTTGAATATAAGGAGCTGGTCTCTTCACTGGAGTCGTCTCTTTACTGGTCTTCTTAGCTGATGTTACAATTGGTTTCTTCACAGATGTGAGGACAATCTGGGTCTTCTTCACCTTAGATTCACTGTTCTGTCTAGCTTCTTGTTCCTTCTGTCTCCTCTTAGCAGCATCTCTGTCGTCCAGTACCATTTTGAATGGATCATTTGCAAACAATCTATCATGTTGATCCTTATTAGATTTCAATAATGCCTTTCTTTCATCCTCCAAAATTGCCCAAGTATCTTTGAATTCTCTGGGTAGAACCATATGTAGGTTCTTGTTGAAGCAAACGCGATGAAGAGCAACACAAGCAGCAAAGTATCTAGCTTCTATTGGAGTTTCCTTTGGAGTCAAATTGTGCTTCACCTTCACAGTGATTGTTTCTTTAGATTTTGGATCAATCCAGCCCAAAATAGCTGTGGCCACCAACCCATCTTTCAATTTAAACATGTCATACTGCACTTTCTCCCATTTTTGCTTCTGAGCATGTTCATGGAGTAGACTCAATGGGGTCTTACCACTGGAAGGTCTGCTAGTTACAGACTTTTGTACTGGCGTAGTTGAATCTAGTGGCTTATCATCTTTACCCTTTTTACCCTTTTTAGTTTCCTCTTTCACCTCATTCTTTTTACTTTTACCACCTTTGACAGGAGCAGGTTCTGGAGATTTGGAGGTCTTGGCCTGTTTCTTAGCCATTGGACTGTTGTACAGAGATCTCTTGCCACTGGCAAAATGTGCGATGAGCCTTTATGAAGTTTTCCAGGTTTAGCCAGAACGTAGTGTAATTCTAGGCACGGAAGAACAAACTCGGCGTAAATTTCAGCTCGAGTTGACACATAAACTCTTTAAGTAAGAACAAGAAACAACAAGAAACAACTTCAATTTTAGTACAAAATGATTGGGTCAAAGTAGCCAAAAAGGTTACAATTCAATATTAGTACACGATGATAGGGTCAAGTCATGATTAAAATCCTCTTTTTTATATTTTCATTAGGACATTAAATAAAAAACTATATATCGATTGGCTTTTGTAACAAATGGCCCATTCTTTCAATCTTTGTTCTTAAATACCCGTCAACTTCATTACTCTTGATACCCTTGTCACCTTTCCAAGCCAGTGGGATCATTGGGATTCTTTCTTTGACTTTGACTAATTGGTCTTTACCCTCAACGGCCACGATCTTATCCGGGTTGTTTGTTAATAGCTTGATGTCAGCTAGGCCCAAGTCTAAGAGGATGGCTGTGGCCAGGGAGAAGGATCTTGCATCAGCTGGATGACGCAGCAATAAATTAGCCTGGACTGTATCAGCACCTAGATCTTGTAAGTTATAGGCTTTCAATTTTTCACCTAGACCAATACCACGGCCTTCTTGTCTCAGGTAAACGATACAGCCACTGCCAGCCTTTCCCATAATTCTTCCAGCTTCATCAAATTGTTCACCACAGTCGCAACGGGCAGACCATGCGGTTTCTCCAGTGTAGCACTCAGAATGGATTCTCACGAGGGTGTCCTCAACCGGTGTACTCTGTATGGCGTTGCCTTCTTCATCAAAAGTGATTTCTTCACCAGTGACGTCGTCCTTGTCGGCAATGGTACGTCCTGGTCTCAACTTCCCCACGTAGGCACCACGAGTCATTCTGTCACTTTGGGTTTCGCCTTTGTAGTGCTTAAACAGCGTCTTGGAGCGGATCTTGTCACCAAACACGATAGCTAGGTGCTCTTTGTTGTCTATGTTGTTGGTGTACAGGTGTAAGAATATGTCATGGCCCGTCGTTGTAGGAATACGAGCTCTAGCCATGCATTTCACTATTGGTAATGTGTCTGGGAGTTGTTGTCTCTTCTCCTGTGCAATGGAGTCTGTTGAGGTGCTCACGGGGATCGGTGCCGGCGTGGAGCGAACGGAGGAGGATGGAGTGATGGCTGGTGAGACCAATGAGAGGTCCTCAACGAAAGATTTCGGTTGTGGATGTTGCATTGAGCTGTGATCTGGGGAGGATGACTTTGAAGTGTTATTAACAGTGTATGTGGACTCAGAAAAAGAGTAGGAAAGACTAGGAATAGTGTTCTTGGGGGTGGTTCTATGTTGCCTGTTTCAGTGGCTGGTTGGGTGGCGTAAATGTGTTGTTGTTTAGCCCAAGTTCAAGTTCAAGTTCAAGTTCGGCTCTTTGGACTTTTTTTCTCAGTTTACTAATATGACGAAACAAAAAGTGTGGTGTTGAACGTGAACGATTGGAAGAAAGTGGTGCTCCACAGTGTGAATGGGGAGGAAAGTGACACAGAAAGGCGGAGAACAAGAAATATAGCGATGAAGAGAATCTTTTAAGACTTTTAACAGGGAGAAACGGACACTTAAAAGTGCAAATAGTCCCGGTTTCCACACTTTTGGAGCTCTTAGTAAGCATTAGTATTGGTATACGTAAGCAAGTGGTTATTATCTCTCATTTCTCAAGGTTCTGGAACAGATTCTCCAAGTTCTAGCACTGGGATCCTATTACACGATAGGTTGCAAGGTACTGCTATACTCTCAGATTCCCAACTCTTCACATCTATTCCAGAATCTTGAGACTCGATACTTATATCATCATCTATTATCATATGCAATAAAGAATCGACAAAGACGTGTTTGATGTTATTCAATCTACAATGATGGAATGGTTATGTTTACATGCTCGCATCTACAGCTTTCCAATCATCAAGACCCCAATAGTAATAATATGGTGATAGTGGATTATGTTTATGTTATCATTATCATTTATTGCTTAGTAATTTGCCCCATAATGCTGACTACTTAGTTAAAACAGTGTTTCTTTGCTAACTTAAACAACTTCATCAAAACTGCCACCAAAGAAACCCATTAAATGATGGCCACAAGACTCACATCCAAGCAAATCCTCATTGGATCATCCTTACTGGTCGGTGCTGCCACAATTGCCTCAAGAAACTTCTGGTGGACGCCTCGTAAAGTGTTGGACCCACCTTCCACTACCAAACAGGGCAATAGGATCTTTCTACCTGTACGTTTCGAGAATGAACTGGACGAGCTGTTACTGATTAAGAGACCTCTACTCTTGAACTTCACTATCAGAGGTGACCCGTACTGTAACAAAGTCACTGGTGCCCTGCAAAGAATCGTGGCTTATGAGACGGATAAGAAGGTCAATATGGTGGATATCGAGACTGATGAACCGGGGACAAGGGAACTAATTGCGAGATTTGGAGTGAAAAACATCCCCTCTGTTGTTGCGGTAAGAAAGCAATTACCTGAGGCATGGTACATTGATGAGAAACTTAAGGCTAATCCAGAAAGCGAAGTTGATTGGGAGAAGTTGAAGAAGTTTATTGAAGATAATGCCGATAATGAATAAGTGATATACGAATACTGACACACTGAAAGAAGTTTTGTAGAATATGTGTTTATTGTTTCAAATCTGGAGACCAGATCTGTATGACATTGTCATAAAAGGAACAAGTTGCCACTTTCTCAGGGTTTAATGGATTCCAATCACAACCATAAACCATACTCTCATGTTCTTGTTTGAAATATCTCTGGACTTTAACTGCATCGTTTTCTTTCCCTAAGATTCTAGCACCGTCATACATACAACAGGTCAATAATCTGTCATCTCCTTGAACAGGACTTGGTTGAAATCTCCATACACCACCACCCAAACCGACTTTCTCAACCACTTTAGGAGGTAAACCTTGGATTAACCCAGAACCAGGGATGCAACGTAAGTCTAATACTCTTAGATTGTCATCATAGGACCCAGTACAAATTTCATAAGGTGAATTTTCATTCCATGAATAACGACCATGATGATCACCAGGTTGTGAAGTTTGAATGGCAACAACACCAGCTTCATGTGTCCTCTTTGCCGTGAAAATGGACATCTGTGTACGAATATCATGTGCAATCAATGCACCATCATCTCCACCCGTGAATACCACATCTGATAATTCAGCATAATTACCAAAGGCACCTGTCCAACATTGTTGTTCATGAGGAGTTTCTAACCAGATTGGTTCAGAAACGGAGCCATTATCAACCTGTACGAGGGATGCATAACCGTCAGTGGTTGTAATAAGTAGTTTCCCCCTGTGAACTTGTGATGTTATCACGGAAGTTATCAAAACATCCTTATCAAACAATTGGGCTTTATGTATTAATGTCAATTCATCATCAACGTATTTCCAGATCTTTAAATCACCAGTGGACCCACCAGTATAGATCAATTCATCATCAAAAGGATCGAATTTCAAATCCAACAATGCACTATCTGAGTCCATGGTCATTACTAATTCTAAAGTATTATCAACATCTTTATACACCTCAATGGAACCTGTTCGTATACCGGTTGGTTTATCCAAATGATACGTTCCCAGAAATAGCAGACCAGGAATGGATGGGTGGTATCGGAGAGCACATGGTGGTAATTGAGACTTGATCACCGAGAATCGTTGAGCATGAGGGATGCAGGACATTTAGAGAAGGAGTGCTTGTAATGGTTGGTTGTAAGTAAATTCTTTTTTCTATTTGAGATCAAATGAGATTAGATGAGATGGTTAGAGTGGAATTGGGGGAACTAGTGGAGGGAAAACTTTCGAAACTCTTGTTCTAATCTAACTACTAGTCACTCTTCTCTTCAAAGATTCTCTTTGTATAAATTGATAAATCTTCCAATATATATATACAATCTCATCACGTGACAGGAATAATTTACCCGCGAAAAATTGACATGAAAAGTAAACAAAAACAAAAAATGAACGAAAACACCATTTTTGTCTGTTTAAAAGAGCTTTTTCAACGTTAAATAAACTAGTTATGGTGAGTATTTAGTGTGCATATGCCAATATCTGGTGTCTGGCTCTCTATTCTGTGTTTTTTTCTTGTTCTTACAGGGAGTTTTTAGACCCGTTCAATGATCAGAATGTAATCTTAGTCAAAGTTGGTACTAACATTCTCTAGTCCGCAAACACCAAGACTTACAAAGACGCCTTCTCCCTATTTGACAAAAAGGGTACCGGCAAGGTCTCCCCAGATGCCCTAGGCGATTTACTCCGTGCTGTTGGTCAGAACCCAACTTTACAAGAGATTTCTGAATTACAGGGCCAAATTTCTGGTGATTTAGATTTCGACACTTATGTGCAAATCATCAATAGACCAGATGGGTTCAAACCATTGGGCGAACCAGAGGAATACATCAAGGGCTTCCAAGTTTTCGATAAAGAAGGGACTGGCTATATCGGTGTTGGTGAATTGAGATACATCTTGACTTCAATTGGGGAGAAATTATCTGACTCTGAAGTTGATGAGTTGTTAAAAGGTGTTAACGTCACTAAAGATGGTAATGTCGATTACGTTGAGTTTGTTAAGAGCATCTTGGCTCAATGAATATAAACCGTATACTGTGTCCTTTATTTAAATGGGAGGGATTTTTTTGGTTTACCATGTAGTACTATATAGTAACAAATAATTCGTGAATGCAATAAATATAGTACACAATATCGTTATAGGATTGGCAAAAAGTTACCAATGATCATCATAGGGATCCCGAAAACGTCTCTTTTCAAAGTCCAAATGCAAGTTGTTTTCAATTTCGTCAAATCTGGGGTTAAAAGTGTACAACTCCCCATTGTAGCAGCTTTGAAGTCACCATAAGCAATAGTGGAGAACAAATCAAAGTATTCAATGACAGAATGGTCATCCATAAGTTCCACTATAAAAGTGGTCTTTTGCATCAGTTGATCCCTGGTCCAGCCAGTAAGGATCGAGAATTCTTCACTCACATAGGAGATTTGACCTGTACGTCTCCAAACGATTGTTGGTGTTCCTGAGATTGAAATGAACTTGTCATACTCCAACAATGTTCTTTGGAAGCATTGCTCCATAAAGACCAAGTCTTCTTCTTTCAAAGTGTTGGTACAAGCAATGAAGGAAGGTCTATATGAAGCCATGGATTTGGCCATTTGGATCAAATCCTTTCGATCAAACCGTTGACGTAAATAACGGATCAAATCGTGGAAACCAGGGGTATAACTGAATGGTGTGTTTACTTTGGCATAAATGTCCTCTGCCTCTTTGAATCTCAACCCCCAATATGGAGTCTCTTCAGTCTGTGATGTGAAAGGGCTGCTTTGATCAGAGTTGTCATTAACGGCAATGGAGAAACTCAGAGCAGGTTTTTTCATTGGATCCTTCAAACTTGTTGATTCTTGGAAGTGTTGTTCAATTGAGACATCACCTTGGAGGGTTTTCATCATTTCTGGATATGTCACTACCTGGTCTTGAATCCAGCCTAGCATGTATTGGTTGATGATCTTGTTGCCCTGCTTATGGGCAGTGTAGATGTCGTAATTCGTGGGCGTGGCAGTCGGTGTCGGGGTGTCTGATGTCTTGGAGTACATTGAGTGGGTGGAGCCCTGTCTAAGGTTTGTATGATCATATTGGCGAGTACTGTTTAGTGATGGTGGGGATAAAGTTGTATCGGAAGCGTTCATGGAGTGGATGTTACCATTGTGACCATTGTTACCATTACTGTACCAGTCGTCTTGTTTCAGGATATCACTGAGGATGGAGTACTCGTTGTTTGCAGCATTGGAGAGGAACTTGGACCTGCTTTTATGTGGAGGATGGTTGTCATTATACTGGAAGGCCTCGAGGGTGGTCGGTTTGGCCCTGATTTGTGTCTGTGTCTGGGGCTGGATCTGGGGCTGGTGGGTCTGTGTGGTGGTCTTTCCCGTCTCGAGTGTATCTGGCACATCCATCAAATACTTCTTCTTCTTTCTAGGAGCATCTACACAAGAGTGTGCTAATCCTCGCTGTACACACCGTTGGCAGGGACGCCCGTCGTCGCACGTCATGTGTGCCTTGTGGCAGTGGTTGCACGCCCTGGCCGTCTTGCGTCTCTTCTGCTCGGGCATTGGTGCTGGCTCTTTGGTGGCGTTTTTATTCTTTTATTCTTTTATTCTTTTATACTGATGAAATTGATTAATTGTGTGGAGTTGATTCTTTCGAGTTTTTTTTTTTTTTTTTTTTTTTTATTCTTAAAAAATTTGACTGTGATTGAACAAAACCAGTACAATTTCAATAAATCATCGCCCATGTCCGACTTAACTAACTCTTTCCAGAAGCTGTCACTATCAGAAATCGAATCTGTGAGTGTGTTTACCCCTATAATGCCCAATATTGAACTTGTCTAACCTTTGTCTCACAGGTTGATTCATCCAAGTTTGCTCAATTGTCAAAGGAAGAACAAGCTCTTGAATCACAATGGGAAACTCTTTCAAAGAGATTTCCAGAAGGTATTGACCAATTGAACGACACTTTGAGATCCAAGACTTACATTCTTGGTAACAAACCATCTGTTGCTGACCTAAAAGTCTTTGCTAAAGTGTACCCAATCGCTAAGGCCTACACTTCTGTTGACTATGATTCAAAACGTCATATCTTAAGATGGGTCGATTTGGTCCAGAACACTTTGGTCTCTGTTGAAGATAAAGTTGTCATTGACTTTACTGTCCAAGTCCCACGTGAAGAGAAGAAGAAAGAAAAGAAGGAAGCTAAAGATGGTAAAGCTGGTGCTACTACTGCTACTAAAAAGGACGCCAATGCTGAAGCCAATGGTGAAGTCAATGAAGAAGCCAAGGGAAAGAAGGAAAAGAAACAAAAAGGTGGTAAACCTGATGAAGAGACCTTAAAGAAACTAAGAGAAGAAGCTGTTAAGGCCAAGAAGGAAAAAAAGGCCAAATTAGCTGCTGAACAAGCCAAAAAGGAAGCTGAAGCCAAATTACCACCATCACCTGCCCTAATCGACCTCCGTGTCGGTTATATCGAAAAGGCCGTCAAGCATCCAGATGCTGATTCCTTATATGTTTCCACCATCCAATTTGGTGATGAAGAAGGTCCAAGAACCGTTTGTTCAGGTTTGGTCAAGTATTTCCCACTAGAAGCCCTACAGGGCCGTTATGTCGTTGTTGTTGCAAACTTGAAACCAGTCACCATGAGAGGTATCAAATCCACTGCTATGGTTCTATGTGGTTCTGATGAGGATCATGGTGCCGTTGAATTCGTTGAACCACCAGCAGGCGTCAAGGCTGGTGATAAAGTCTTCTTTGCTGGTCATAACGGTACCCCAGAGAAACAGTTGAACCCAAAGAAGAAGATTTGGGAACAAATCCAACCAGGCTTCACCACTAATGCCGATTTGGAAGTCATCTTTAAGGAAGAAGGTAAACCAGATGCTAAATTGACTAATGAAAAGGGTGAATCTTTCAAGGTTGCCACTCTGGTCAACGCCTGTGTCCGTTAGGATTGCTGTGTGTATCAATATAGACTACGCGTATGTAAATTCATTTTGTAGTGGCATAGATAGGAGATTTAAGGGCGAATAAGTCCGTATAACTCCACTTGACTACTCTTCATAGTTGGTATTCAAGAGTTTGTGTTTAAAGTGAGCATATAGAGATTCAATACTATACTTTACTCATTAAAGATCAAAAATCATCTCATCTTACTCATATAACTAATAAAAAAAATATAAAACCAATAACCAATAACCAATAACCAAATAAAACCACAATAAACCAATCACGATGAAACTTGTTTCCCAGCATTTCGAAAGGGATTCCTCCGGCTCGATCACATTGGTGCCAGAGGACAAAGAAGACCTGTTCACTTTATACAATCTGATCCATAAACAAGATGAAATCACATTAAAGACAATGCGTAACATCAAGAAATCAGATTCAACAAAGGGATCCAAGGCCAAAGTGGAGAAAAAGTTGTTAAGACTGACACTTTCTGTCGAATCTGTTGAGTTTGATCCAAGTGATGAAAATATGAGGATCAGAGGGAAAGTTACCAATGATGTTGAGGATGTTCCTGTTGGGACATATCATACAGCAGAATTAGACTTTAAGTATCCCTTCACTTTAACAAAAGACAATTGGGATGATATCGACTTAGACTTGGTCAATAAGAGTTGTAATGTCGAGGAGAAGGCCGAGGTTGGGGCTGTGGTGCTACAAGAAGGTGTAGCTCATATTTGTTTAATCACTGAGAATATGACTGTGTTGAGACAAAAAGTTGAAAAGAGTATACCTAGAAAGAAAAGAGGTGACTCATCATCTCATGAAAAATCATTAGAAAAGTTTTATGAGACTGTTAGTGAAACATTGTTGCGTGATTTACCAGTGTTAAAATTGAAGGCTATTATCTTAGCTTCTCCAGGTTTCACCGCTAAAGGTTTATTTGATAAGATCTTTCAAATTGCAACTTTGCAAAACAATAAGGAGATCTTACAGTGTAAACCGAAGTTCTTGGTTACTCATAGTTCGACAGGATTCCTTCAAGGTCTTGAAGAAGTGTTGAAGAATCCAGAGGTGCAAAAACAATTATCAAACACCAAATTTGCCAAAGACGTTCTACTCCTGGATGAATTCTTCAAAGCTTTAAATGCAGACGATGGAAAGGCATGGTATGGTCCTTCTGAAGTGGAGAAGGCCGTTAATATGGGTGCTGTGAAGAACTTGTTGTTGACCGATTCGTTGTTTAGAAGTGATGACCTTGGTGTGAGAAAGCATTATATTGAATTGAGTGAGATTGTGAAGAATTCTGGTGGTGAAGTCACCATTTTCTCAAGTCTTCATGAGACGGGGGTCCAATTGGACCAAATCACAGGTGTGGCTGTCATTTTGAATTATCCTGTATATGATTTGGATGAAGAAGAAGAGGAAGAATAGATGTATTTCTAGATTGAATATAGCGGTTGTTGTGTAATCCAGTATTGAATTAACGTACCGAACCAATCTTAGGATCAGAGTATCAGAGTATCAGGCTTTCAAGTGTATTATCAGTAGTCTACAACCAAGTCCTTGTGTCGTCTAAGAATCGTATCATTCAAATCAGTGACAAACCTTTATCAGCAGAACTAGAACCAAACAGCAATTGTTTAATCTTATCAACATACCAAACGTCTCCACCTCTGACTTTAATCATTAAATCTTGCACAATCCCACTCGCCAGGCCAATAACAACACCATTTCTGATCAATTTCTTTGAAGCAAACTTGCTTAGACCATAATAGTTAGCATACGCAGCACCAAATCCAACAGTTGTCACCAGACTATTCAAAAAGTCGATCTTACCCCTGATTTTATCCAACAATGCCTCTGTTCCAAAGTAAGTGCTCACCACTAAACCTGTTTTGAAACTGGTCTTCAATCCACCTTGAACAGCACTCTTTAAACACACCCAATTCTTACGCTTATGATAGAAGTACCAACCACCTTTTGTAGTGGGCAATCTATGTGAGTTTTCCACAAGGAATCGATCAGCTGTAGCCCTGAATTCAGTTCTGGCTCCCTTAATGAGACCATATCCACCAGCCATCACTGCGATAAGTGGCAATCTCAGTGTGGGATGTAAATGGAATCGTTGATTTTGGTTCATTTCCTCAACATTGTCCCAATCGATCTTCTTGGTCATTTTTCTTTAATAGTTGTTTATTGTTGATTATTGTTGTTTATTGTTGATTATTGTATAAAAGCTGTCAAAGTAAAATTGTGGAGGTGAAAAGATAAAAAGATAATAAAGAAATATAAGTAATAAACAATACTTAACCAACCAATTACCACCAATTTCCATCATGAGTGACAGACAATGGTCCCGTCAGTTGATCCTCACCACCGTGGTGGCGTGCCTCGCCTCTGTGCAATACGGTTATCACATGTCTGAGTTGAATGGACCTGGGGGCGTACTTACCTGTCAAATTAGCAATCCCATCCCAGGAAGGGCCTACGAGGACTCTTTCTTCCATAAGCAGGGCAGGGTTGAATGTCTGGGAATGTCTGATGAGCAATTGGGGATCGCCACGTCGATTTTCTCCATTGGTGGGCTTGTCAGTTCCTTTTATGCTGGCACATTGGCTCAATTGATTGGTAGAAAGAAGACCACCATCATTAATGGGGTTATCTTTGTCATTGGTAGCTTAGTGGAGACCATTGCTAATAACAATCTGGGACTTTGTATTGGAAGATTTGTTTCTGGTTTGGGTGCTGGAAGTGGAATCGTTGTGACTCCATTATTGATCAATGAAATCAGTCCTCATGGGCTTAAGGGGTTCTTGGGTTCTATGAATCAAGTTGCTATCAATTTAGGGATATTATTGACACAGGTATTGGCTATCAGATGGGCCAATGATATTGAATGGAGATGGTTGTTGTTCGTTGGTGCTGTCATTGGTGCTTTGAATGTACTTGTTGTGTTATTCATTGATGAAAGTCCGAAATGGCTGGCTTCGAAAGGTCGTATTGATGAGGCTAGAAAAGTTATCATCAGATTAAGAGGTAATAATGACACTGTGGATGAAGAGATAAGACTGTATAGTGGCTCAGGTAGTTCAGAACCTTTATTAGCATCAGATCCACCAGAACAAAAGACTAATGCCACGTTTTGGCAATACGTGAAAGATCCTCATTTCAAAAATTCATTGATCGTTGTCACTGCCATCTTATCAGGTCAACAATTTTGTGGGATCAATTCCATTATCTTCTACGGTGTTAACACAATTAGAAAACTAGTACCTAAACATGCAGTTTTGATCAATTGTCTAATCTCATTAGGGAACGCAGTGATCACATTCTTAGCAGCCCCCTTTGTTGATGAATACGGTCGTGTACCATGCTTACTAACATCTGTATCCATAATGGGATGCTGCTCAGTATTGATGTCCATAGGGATTTTAAAAGAGATCCCCTCCATCTCCGTCATTGCAACATTTGCATATGTTGCATCATTTGCTATTGGTTTAGGTCCTATCCCATTCCTAATGATCCCAGAAGTTACACAAGTAGAGGCCAGGGGTGCTGCACAGAGCTACGGGACAGTAGTGAACTGGATCTCCACGTTCTTAGTTGGATACCTGTTCCCTATCATCAATGCTTGGATTGGTGGATATGTCTATTTGATCTTTGCGGTGATTTGTGGTCTGTTTGTCTTGTTCTTAAAGACAGAGGTTCCAGAGACAAAAGGACGTCACACTTATGAAGAAGTCTGGAACTTGCGTGTGGATTAGTGGTAGAGAGCAGCGCTGTTATTCTTTTTGTATAGAGAAGAAAAGACAAAAGGTTGTGTTTATACATCTATCTGTAAGTGTAGAAGAGAATAAGAATGATAAACAACTCACGTGATAAAGTGTTAGGGCTTCTCACTTTCTAACACCCGGACACCTCTTTGCCAGGGCCACACTTTCCTCACATTTTGAAAATTCCCACAAATTATCGTGCCCCGACCAAATGAAAACCCGCGAAAACTCTTGTTGGAATTCCTGGTAAGCGCCACATTGATTACATAATCTCATAGCTTTGAAGGACTCTGCACAAGGTTTTTTCCCAAAAAAAAACATTAAAATTGGAAAGTTTTACTTTAATTAAAGAAACCCATCAACAGTAGAATCAACCAAAAAGATGCCTACCAGATTAACTAAAACCAGAAAACACAGAGGTCACGTCTCAGGTATGTGACAAGAAGCAAGAGAGAGAGATTATAGTCATTGTTCATTGGATATGATGGAATTTTAAAGTGGTTTTTTTTCCATGTGTTAAAGAGAAAGGAGAGGAGATAATCATAATCAAAAGACGTATAGAAAGGGAGGGATTATGGGTGATGAAAATGAATTATCAAAAGGTATTGAGAACAACCAGGAGGATCTCATTGTTCAGTACAAGATTTTAAAATGTCACTCAAAAGACCACTGAAATTTTAAAAGTATTGGAGAAAACATCACCACATACCACACCCATTCCACATCTCCAATGCAATGACATAGACTGTCCACCCATTCTGTGAATATGAAATACTAACTCATTAACAGCCGGTAAAGGTCGTGTTGGTAAACACAGAAAGCATCCAGGTGGTAGAGGTAAAGCTGGTGGTCAACATCATCACAGAACCAATTTAGATAAATACCATCCAGGTTACTTTGGTAAAGTTGGTCAAAGATACTTCCACAAACAACAAAACCATTTCTGGAGACCAGTTTTAAACTTGGACAAATTATGGACTTTAATTCCAGAAGAAAAGAGAGAACAATACTTGACCTCTGCTTCTAAGACCGCTGCTCCAGTCATTGACACCTTAGCTGCCGGTTACGGTAAGGTTCTAGCCAAGGGTCGTTTACCAAACGTTCCAGTCATTGTCAAGGCCAGATTTGTCTCTGAACTAGCTGAAAAGAAGATCAGAGCTGCTGGTGGTGTTGTTGAATTAATTGCTTAAATTGAACATAAAAACTTTTAATAAAAGGAATCATGATTTACCAAAACATCTAGTCAACGAATATACTGTATACATAAGATAAGGATCTATCCTCTGTAGAAAACTTTTAATCCACCTTTTATTAGTGGAATATTACCCTGGTAACCAAAAAACCCGGTTCGGCCAACATTGGATCGAGAAATTACCGAAATGAAAACAAAAACAAAAATAAATTTTTAATTAAATGAAAGATTTCAGTGGATTTCAGTGGATTTCAGTGGATTTATGCTTATTCAAATTGTTCAAAGATCCTCAAAATCACTCATCAACTCTGTTTCCACTTCACAAACTCCCCTGAAACATTTAATAAAGCTCACTACAAGAAAAAACCCGCTCATTCACATTGCATCTTATCATAAAACCAATTCTAATTATTCAATCACCATGACTAACTCCACTCCGGAATGGACCGTGGAAAATGCTATTCCAGACCATATCAAGGAGATACTTACCCCTAAAGAAAACAACAAGATCAACTACGTTCTTGTCTTTCTCCAGATTGTTTCTTTATTGAAATCACAGAGAAGAACCGGTTGGGTTGATCATGGTATCAATGATTGTGAATCGATCGCAGATCATATGTATAGAATGGGTGTTTCCACCTTATTGATCACGGATCCTAAAGTTGATACTGGTAAATGTACCAAGATTGCCCTTATCCATGATATAGCTGAGTCATTGGTTGGTGATATCACCCCATTTGATCCTGTGACTAAAGAAGAAAAGCATCGTCGTGAATATGCAACAATCTTATACCTAAGTGACTTAGTTAAGAAATACGATGAGAAAGCCGGTGAAGAGATTCTTCAATACTGGTTGGATTATGAAGAGATTAGAACTTTGGAGGCAAGATATGTCAAAGATATTGATAAATTTGAGATGTTGGTTCAAGGTTTCGAATATGAAAAGAGATTCAAAGGTGAAAAGAGACTTGACCAATTCTGGAGTGCCAGATCCAGTGTCATAACTGATGAGGTGAAGAGCTGGGTCGATGAATTATGGGCTAGAAGAACCGAATTCTGGAACAAAATGGATTAAGAAATGATAAAAAAAAAGAGGGACTGCATATTTACATTTTTTACATCCTCACAAAATCAACTAATCTAATAGCATAATAGCATAGATAAACATGTAGACCCTTTGGAATATATTTTGGTATTCTTTCTTTCTTTATCTTCTTTCGAGAAATGTAAACACGAAAAAAAAAAAAAAAAGGCAGCCAAATTTAAAATGTACGTGTTTTCCTTTGATTTCAGGCATTTAAACCATTTCCACGGTCCTTTGCTCCTGGTCTGTGTTCTGGTTGTCACATCACCAAACTTTTGACTGTTAAAAACCCCTCCAGAGCTGCTTCCTCCGGTGGTTTTTTCCCGTCCTTTCTCCGGTGCTAACCCGAAGACCCTTCTCTTCTCACAATGTTCACTAAACTGAGGATGACGCTCGCACACACAGACTTACGCCTGTATAGGACACTTGTTGCAAAGCTCGCTCGGTCCAAGGCGTTCTTTATCACGCTGGTCTTCACACTGCTGACTTACCTGCTGTTCCGTCATTCACCACAACAATTGGACGCTTCCTTATATAAAGGTCTTAAGATCCCTTCCAACTTCACTGAATTGGGCCAGTCTTTGTTCGACATACCAAACACTCAGCCTCAGCCCGTTGTAACTGACCAATCTTCCCAACAAACTCAGAAATTTGTCTTTATCGATGATAAATATCCAACCACTGAAGGGTTCAAGAATATCTTGGATGAATATCAACCAGAAAGATTTGCTCAAAAGTCCGTTGCTGACAAGTGTTCTATTTATTTCGAGAAACTCTACGAAGTGAATCCTGATTGGAAGTTTGAAGAATTGGAACAAGGTTATCCTTATAATGGATACATTTTTGATACTAAGGAGAGATTCATGACTGAACGAAAGGATGAATATAAGAATTCCCTAGATAACCGAGACACGATCACTGACGATGAGTTTCAACAGTTGATAAAGACATACAATAAGGAATTTGAATGGGAAGCAAGGTATGCTAGAGAAAGAAAAGAATCATATGATTCAGAGTCATACATGAGCAATCAAATGGCACATCTACGTGTCTTTAGTAAATGCTACTTAAACAATGACATCTCCGCAACTGTACAGGCCCAAATTGATGGATTTGATTCCAAGATTACCTGTGAGACCAATGAGAAGAAACTGTTCAAGTTTCTAACAAGAAAGTTCCCAACTTATACCCGTTGGAATCGTGAAGAATTATCATTACCACCAGTGATGGAACATTACTTGGACAATGTGGAGTATCAAACACCGGCCAATAACTCAAATAGTTGGCGATCAACCGGTTGCTTCACAAGAGATCTAAGAGATAGTTATAACGGGAAAGGTATTGTCATTTCAGCAGCTGACAAGCATATTGGTGAATTGAAATCATTGATCTTGGTACTAAGAGCTCTAAAGAACAAACTTCCTATTCAAATCGTGCATCGTGGTGATTTATCCCTTAAATCGCAAAATGAACTATCCAAGATCTCAAGATCAATGTCATTAAACCTAGATCAAGTTTCCAATTTTAAAAAAGTCATACAAAGACATTTCCAGGATCAGAGACAAGTGGATGTTGAAACATTGTTCCCAAAGCAAGAGATATGGTATGTCAATGCCACTGAATCCGTCAACCCAGATGATAAGAGATTCATCACATATGGTAACAAATTGTTGACCTTATTGTTCAGTTCATTCGAAGACACTGTGTTGATTGATACAGACACGGTTCCATTCGTTGATATTGATGAATATATCTTGGAATCATCCGTTTATTTGGAGAATGGTGCCTTTTTCTTTAAAGACAGACAACTTTATGATCGGATGACTGGCCCGGAATTGACTTATTTCAAGAAACTATTACCTACAAGACTGGACACTGCATTCTTTGATATCCCAGAATTGACAGATTATACATACAAGAACAGATTCTTTGGTGAAAAGTTCAAACATGTCCAAGAATCCGGTCTTGTTGCCATCAACAAGAAGCGTCATATCAGATCTGTGCTGACAATCAATGCCTTACAAATGTGGCATGCGGCTACAACAAGAGTTCATGGTGATAAAGAACTGTTTTGGCTTGGATTCTCCATTGCCGGTGATGAAGATTACTATTTGAACAAGTATGGTGTCGGTGCCGTTGGTGTCCCTAATCCAAACAATAACAGACTATTAGGCGACAACGATGATCATAGAAGAAACAATTTGAAATCCAACATGTTGTGCACCACACATCCGGCTCATTTATCAGGCTTGGATGATCATACTTTACTTTGGATGAATTCTGGTTTCATCACTTGTAAAAGACAAGATGAAGCTGTGAATGATATCAAGATGGACCTATACAAGAACATCTTTGAGACTGCCGATGATTTGAAACAAAACTACATGGGCCCATTGAAGATCACTGCTGTGTTAGTCCCACCGCCTCAAGAACGTGTCGTGAATAATGACCTTGGTGAACCTTCCTCTGGTTGGGACGTCATGTTTGGTTGTGGTGGATACTTGTATTGTGCCTATGACCGTGTCGGGGCCAGTGACCAACCGGAACATCAAGGTACTTTTGTCGAATATGACGACGATCAAGTGCTGTTGTATGACTACTTGGGAGAATTGTGGGTTTATTCTGATAAAGTTGTTGATGATGTTAGTCGAGTTGGTGAAGGAATTGAACTCCAATTGGGCACCAGCACCAGCATCAGCACTACTACAATTAAATATTGAAATATTCTGTTTCTGGTTTTTTGTTCCTACACCGACACTGTCATCGAAACTGTCACCGACGCTTGTCACCACTTTTGCTTTTAATGCTTTTCCAAAATAACTCTTTTGCATTGTGTTTGACTTATTTTTTTGCTTTTACTCATTTTATAGAACGTTTTGCATATACATACAATCTTAATAACCTGCTTGATATACATTATATATAAATGTACTCTTACATGATGACACAATCTGTTAGACCAAGACCATACATAGCTTTCTCAACGTCCTTTTTAATCTTGAACCAATCGGATCTTCTTTGCACAAATTCATAAATCTCCTCTTGTTTGAAAACACCATTAAACTTACTCAAATCACCAATCAATTTCCCCAGTTCTTTAGAATCTTCTGTAGCGATCAAATACAATTGGCCAATCTCTTTCAAAGCAGCAAATAATGGATTGATATTCTTTTGACGCAATGTGTTTACAATGAAGTCATAGTATATGTTCAAGTCACTGATTAGGATTATTGATCCGGTGGTGGATACCATTCGTTTCTTAATGTTCTTCACAATCATTCTAAAGAATCTCTCACCAATCTCTTGTTGGAAGATATCAATGACACCCTTTTCAGTGGTCCCATTCAATAAATTGATATGGTTTGACAATAATGTAACGACTTTTTCAGCACATTTCGTTGGACCAGTCATTGATAACACGTCATCTGTGGTGTTTGGATTGAAATCGTTAAAGAGTTGTAAAGTGTTGAAAAGAAATTCAATCTCATCCATAAGTTTGTCGATCCCAATGTTTAACCCATTAGCGACAAATGTATCCAGTGTTGTCTCAAATTGTTTCTTTGACTGGTTGGCATTGTTTAGGAATTCATTTTTATCAACAACTTTCTTCTGTACTAATTCATTCTCATAAAAGATCTCTACCATTTGTTGTATCAAATCCCCAACGTTAATAAGTTCAGTGAATTTAACCAAGGGCTCCACCGTATTGATCTGTTCAACATTCTCAAGGGATTTGAACTCTGTTGGTTCATATTTCGATAGTAAATCAATGGCTTTCTCAAAACCGGGTTTGATATGGACTTGGGACAAGGTTGTCACAAGGATGATGAACACTTCTTCAATTTGTTGGTCCACTCTGGATTTATCGACAATTGTATTGTTGATCTTGATGAAAGTGGATGTTAGTTCAACTTTTGATTTGGCTCTTTCAATGATTTGACAAGAAAGTTCAAAATTAATAAAAGATTTCAAGTTTTGCAAGTTTTTATTCAATATTTCAAAATTCACTTTAAATTTGATCTCATTAGATTCCTTATTGGACTTATTAAAGATTTTGGTAAAACTTGTCAAAAGTTCAAACTTATTGGTCTTGACCTCATCATTGTTATACTCTGTTAAAATGGACTTGTAAATATTATCCTGTTCAATCTTTTCTTGTTCTTCAGCTTCTTTTTCAAACTTATGAATCTCTGCAATGGAATCTTGTTTAAAATTGATCAAATCCTGTTCTAAAAACATTTCAATCAATGGTTCTGAATATAAATTAATGAATCTCGTGATGATATCCTTATAGCCTGGTCCTGCATTATTCGAATCGATCAAGTTTGGAATGAAGACATCGAGGAGCCTTGAATATACAATGGGTATTATCATAAGATTCTTCTCAGCTTCATCGGTGAGGAACTTCATCAAGTTCTTCTCTATTATGTTCTCAGCATACATCAACATCACTGGTAATTGTTGACCAAAGCATTGGTCTATGATCTTTGATTTAGTGTTAAAGTATTCAATGAGGTCCTTTATGACATCGTCTAATGATTCTTCAGATAATTCACCTGCAGGTGTTGATAATGTCTCTGGGAAGAAATCTAATGGGAACCTATTCTCTTGTTTGAAAAATTCCACAATGAGGTTCTCTTGATCAAGGATGTTTAAAGTTTCCACTAGTAAACTAACAATAGAATACTCTTCTTTATGGAAGTTTTCAATCAAATCATCAAAGTTCTGTTTGGTCAATGTCTTTAAGATGGTCCTTACTTTTGTCAACATTGTATCTTGATATTCTAAATCAGCATCATCCAATAGTACAAACTTCTCTAAATTGACAAGGATCTTGGCCTTATCTTGGGAGCTTAATACAACAGATCCGAAAAAGACCTCGAAATCAATATTCTCAACATCAACATCTTTGATTCTCAAAAGGTATGGTCTTAATAAGTTGGCTATTCTTACCACAGTGGATTTTGGGTCACTAGTCTTGTGCAGGGTGAAGCAGTTTGTAGCATCGTACTCGACCAGTAAATCTTCTGTGAAGTAAGGATCATGAACAATCAGGGAATTAGATAAACGTTGTTTGAAGTATTCGGGATCAATGCATTCATTGAGGATCCTGTCCACTTTGTTGTTGGTCTGGCTAAAGTTCAAGTAGTCCAGCACGCTCAGCCGCGTGGCAATGTTCTGAACGATGTTGGGTTTCTGTAAGATCTCGGTCATTAGAACGATATAGGGGGACTTTTGGGTGTTTTATAAGAGACTTTGTATTAGTTTAATGTTACTTTATTTCAATTGTGTTGATTTATCGCGAAACAATTCTGGTTTCCCCGGAAACATCAATGAAGGTATTTGATAATGGATTTGTATACAAAAGTATACAAAACTATACAAATCCATCTCAATTCATAAAGAGGCATCCATTGCCAATACCAAACCAATAAAGGATTTCCATCAAATTCAATTAAATTAACCATTCATGATTTCCGGGTAACTTTCGCGAATCTATATTATATTATATCATAATATTTTAATATATAAACATCACCAATGAACCATAAACTAAAGAAGAATCCATTACAATGAAGGCCTTTGCCACCAACCACGAGGAGCTCATCCATGACGTCAGCTACGACTTTTATGGGAAACAGCTCGCGAGCTGTTCTTCTGACCAGCACATCAAAGTGTTTGATCTGGACTCATCCACAAATGAATGGATCTTAAATGATAGTTGGAAAGCCCATGATTCCTCCATTGTTAAGATCGATTGGGCATCTCCAGAGTATGGGAAGATCATTGCGAGTGCCTCATATGATAAGACCGTGAAGATCTGGGAAGAAGACCCAGATGAACCTCATTCAAGTGGTCGTCGTTGGAGAAAGTTGGCCACTTTAAACGATGCAAGAGGTCCATTGTACGATTTATCATTTGCTCCTAGCCATTTAGGATTGAGACTAAGTGTCATTGGTAGTGATGGTGTCTTGAGAATCTATGACGCTTTAGAACCTGCTGATCTAAGATCTTGGACTTTGACATCTGAAGTTTCAATCTTGAGTGAAACTCCAGCATCTCATTTACAATCAGATTTCGCTTTAAGTTGGTGTCCATCCCGTTTCAGTCCTGAGAAATTGGTTGTTTGTGCCCTGGATCAAGGTTTTATTTATCACCGTGATGCTGCTGGTAAATTAGTCGAGGCTGCTACACTACCCGATCATTCTGGTTTAATCAGATCTGTAGCTTGGGCACCATCAATGGGGAGATACTATCAATTATTAGCCACTGGTTGCAAAGATGGGAAAGTGCGTATTTTTAAGCTTACAGAGAGATTATCAACAAAACAACAATCTGCTTGGGGCAACGAGGACGAAACATCTTCTCAATCACCAAACGTTGAGATCTCAGTGGAGTTGGTCAGTGAACATGATGATCATCATGGTGAAGTCTGGTCTGTGTCTTGGAACTTGACAGGGACCATACTGAGTAGTTCAGGTGATGATGGGAAAGTCAGACTATGGAAGGCCTCTTATAACAATGAATTCCAATGCTTGAGTGTCATTAGCGCAGAACAAAAACAGACAATATAGAGTGTGGTTCGAGGTGGGTTGTGTATAATAGTTGAAAGAATGATAACCATATTTACGAAATTGACTTGCATTCGTCACTGTATGAGAAGTAGGTATAACCCCTTGTTAATTTTCTTGAAGGTGATATAATACTAAGAGTTTCAGAGTTTCAGAGTTTCTCAAATAATCTTATCAGATAACTACTCTTCTGATATTAAACAGCTGAAAACCCAAACTAATCAACTTGTTAGTTATTTAATTGGTATTTTTGTTTGATAATAAATTAAAATTCTTTATTATATGAATTATATAAATATTATATAAAAAAAAATTTATATATGGGTAAGAAATAAGGTCATCTGTATTATTTATTACCTGCCCCAGATAACTTTTATTCATAGCTCACCATTTGAGAGAAGTTTCCCTGGTGTCCGTGGCTCTTAAATATTATCACCACGGGATTTTGTGAAAATGGCGGCAATATATCTTTAAAAAAACATACCCCCCCTGTAATGGAAACTAAAATATAGCATATATAGTCAATATAGGCCATTACATCACTTAGCAGGCGATGATCTTCAATGTCTACGTCAATCGCAAACTACTTACTTTTAGAATGTTGCTCATAATATTGTTGAAGATAGTTTTTGGTTGAAAACGACAGTGTAACAATACAGAAAATGGTGTCAATGTCAGTCGGAAATTCCCACTCATTCAACTATTCACAAGCTTCAAAGAAACATTTTGTAGAAATGATGATGTTCTTCCAATGGAGGTGGCTTTTGGTGTGACTTGAGAGTTTTTAACCTTTAAAATCTTTTCCAAATGATCCACATCGCTTGACACTTGTAGGAGCAGGAAACCTGAGAATCTAACTAAACATGGCTGATAATCAGTAAGAATAGATAAACTTTACTTACAAGATATTCAGGGACTGAAACGCCAGTTTCGTAACGAGGCACAATAAAAACAGTCCAATCACGATGAGTTCCAAAAAGAAGTAATTGGGTGGGTTGACAATTCGTAATCAGACTCAGAACCAAAGGCATCAGCTACTCAAAAACAACCTTCCAAGAAACTGGTAGCTACCGAAATTGTCCCTATCCAAGCGCGATGTGCCAAAGAAGGACAACATGGACAAAAGAAGAAGAAGCCGATATAAGACTGTTTTTGAAGGTAAACCAGCAAATTCAAATTCAAGTGACCGATGATGATGATGACTACATGAACATGCTAACCAAGAGGGCAAAAACTGAGAAAGATGAACAGGAGATCAGAAATCGTTTCAATCAAAGAGAAAAACGATGTAAAATTGGAGAGAAAATGGCACATAAAATGCAAAAGGTGTTATGAATTGAATGGCAATGCTGATATAGAGATTCAATACTCACCTGGTGAGGATGAAGAGCCTGGTGATATTTCAAGAGTTAAATTGGAAAGAGAAAGTTGAAAGATTGAACCTGCAGTTGAGGTCTCAGTATCGGTGTAAAATACAAGGATGAATCAGAAAGATTTGTTTGGAACTGTCTTAGTGAAACTAAGGAGGAAGATCATGTATATAGTTGCACGTTTATGTGACTTCTACCCCCAATATCGGCATCTTGTAGTTATCACCCGGTATTTCCAGCCTGTTATTCTTAGAATCAGCACTTTGGATAATCACTTTCCTATCCTCAATATACCTATCAATAAACTCCAAATCTGCACTTTGGAAGTTCACAGGCTCTGTATATAGAGGATCAATAAACCTTGGATCATAATCAACGTCCAAAAGTGAGGTCATTGGATTGATCTTATATTTCAGTATCACGTCTTCAATCTCGTCCTCCAGCGATTGCAAAGTGTCAAGATCTGATATCAAGTCATCACTATCCAGAGACTCAGAACTTTTGTAATAATTTTTACACCCTTGATTCAAGTTAGCAGAACGTCTTGATTGTGACGCAGAGTGGATCTTCTTGATCACCGTGGTTCTAAAATTGGTAATGCAACGTTCGTGAATATCCAATGATCTTGGTTTTAGACGATCAGTGATGGTGACAAAATGTGGGATTGGATCGTTCAATACCGTGTTTCTTAGCACATATCCTCTTCTTCTGGTTAAAAAGGCAATAATACGACATGTATAGTTCAAGTACCATTCTAAACGTGGATCTCCAAGCCCCTGGACCAATTTCTCCCTGTCAAAAGTATGGATCTGGGTAGTCCCATTCAAAAAGAAGGAAAAGATGTATCGTGTCCCCACGAGGATGACATCCAAGATTTCAACCACTGTGTGCCAGAACACGTAAAAGACCCTTTCAACAGGTGGAGCAGACGGGCCAAAAGAGTAGATATGAGATGGGACAATGGAATACCAACGTTTGAATAGTTCAAAGAGTTGATCCACAGGGTATGTTGGTGATTTGTTGGATTTTATGAGTTTTTGTGTAAACTTGATAAAGTCCTGTAGGGCATTGTATTGTTTATTCAATGTGTCATCCGTGTTATAGGTGTCCTCATCCTCGATGAAATCATCACCAAATTGTTTCAACACCTCTTGGAATTCCAATAATAACCCTGGATGGTATTGTGGTAACCAGGCAAACTTTGAGGTGAACAACAGACCATCAGCAAAGATCTTAAATCTTGGGAACGAATTGGGAAATGCAGAGGGGTCTTCATAGACTGCTCTGACGACAGCACAAGGTCCTGAAGCGAATGAAAAGAACTCCTTCAACGACACTTGGTTGAAGTAGAGCGATGATTTGTTCAACAGACTAGTGATCCTCAAGACCGGTGTAGCATTCGTATCTGTGATGTTGGATAGAGCTCCTCTTAGATAATTGATGACTTCACCTCTTAATCGTAAGAATACCTTGTGTATCTCTGAATGGCTCGTGAGGACCTTGCCCGCTCCAAAGATGATGGCAACCTTGAAGACATTCTTATGTTCCATCCCTTCCTCGAGGATGTTAAACATATCATTGAGAAGGAAGACACGGGAAAATGTAGCAGGCACAGTCTCGTTAAAGAATGGTGGGAATTTCTTCAGGTCATACTGAGGTCTGTTCTTTCTATGTGGCACCAGGGGAACTTCGAAAGAGCCGGTCAGATCGTTGTAGTTTGGAGGAGAAATCTTGTTCTCTTCAGGAATGTCTCGCAAGCTGGTGAAACTCGCAGTGCTTGTGTGTTGATTTGCTGATAGGGGCGAATTGACACCTGAATCATAAGTGAGACTGTAACGATGTATAGGATGGAGATAATCCTCAATGAGTTGTTTAGCTGTGATGGGATTAGGCTCAATGGTTTCTTGTAACTCCTGCCCACTTTCTTCTTCGGGAGATGACCTAATGTCTGGCTTGTAAGTGTACCCATGGTTGAAATGAACAATGTTGTGAAGGTTTGAATGAGGTTCTGAATGAGGTTCTGAATGAAGTTCTGAATGTTGATGTTGAGAGGCGGTTTGCTGGACGTATACTTGTGAAGGATGTGAAGAGTGATTGACCTGTGGGAAGATCCGTTGCATCGAGTGCTGGTTGATGATGGGGAACGGGTTGTCATTGTGCAGGATGTGTGTGATGGGACCCTGGTACTGAACCTGGTAAGCAAGAGTGTCCTTGGGGTATGGGACCGATATGTGTGGGTGAGAGTTGATGGAATTGATGGAATTGATGGAGCTGGACTCAGCATCAGAATAAAAATGGGCCTGTCTGATCACCTCAAGCTCATGTGGAGTGAAGTCTAGGTAGCCACAACGCATGGCCCTAGAGGCACATTTCTTACATGAGGGCAGCGTCTCATCGCACTTGACCCTTCTCTGGCGACATTGGGGGCATCCCAACCTGGAGTTCTTGTGCTTCTTTCTACGCAGGACCTTCTTTTCCTTGGAGTTTTGCAAATTCTGGTCCATGTCTGTGTCTCGGTTCATGTCTGTGTAATTGGAATTGGGATTTGCATTAGGATCAATCTTCTGGTCCATCTGGTCCATCTGGTCCAATGTCTCTTTGAGTCAAGGATCATAAAGGACCTGAGGAAATTCTTTAACACAGAAAAAGTCTGAATTTCCAGTGGAATTGTATGCTCAAAGCAAACCAGCTTGCTGCGTCCACATGCAGGGAAGCCTTTTAGTTGACTTTGGGTCTGACAAGGAAGAGAGAGAGAACAAACCGGAGAACGCCTTAAACCCAGATTGCTATAAAAGTCTCGGGATTGGAGCCAATGATTGGTCCATGAGCTCAGCCTCACCCAGCATGATTCGCGATCATTCTTGTTTCTTTTGCATAAGATGATGACCATTAGTGTGTTGGCAAATGTTGGCAATGTTGGCAATATCAACTCCAATGTTGTCTTGTCAATTTTAGTGAATCAGATTACAAACTCAAATTGGTTGGGACAATGATCATAGCAACACCACACTTTTTATTACTCATTACTCGTATAGTTCACATCTCAACGTTTTTTCATCCTGGTAGCAACGACATATGTACATATATTATCCGGTTTGGTTTTATTACATACCCTGTAAAAGCTGGTAATACTGTCTATTCTATTTCTAAACTTTATAATACTGCCTGATGAAAACAGCGTCTTGCACTATTCAATCATTTCGAGTCGTGAGGATATCCATGATGGCCTGCAACTCGTATACAATGAAGAAAATGATGCCCACTTTCATCAAGAGCCTTGTTGAATCCGAGGCTTCACTCTCGTCAATCTTCTGGAACAGTGCAGAGATGATTGGAATGTTGTTCAGTAGGTCTGGTTGTTGTTCAGTGATCACTACAGTTGTTTGAGATGTGTTGTTGTCAAGAAAGGGTTCTTGTGTGGATGTGGATGCCAACGGTGGTGTAGTGGATCTCAAACTTACACCGGGTACCGTGTTAGTGTTTGTAACGTCTTCCTTAGGGTTGTACATCTCAATAGGTGAAACTTTTTGGAAGACTGGAGCTGAAATGTTTCTCTTGTTGACTTTGGCCTTTGATCTTTCCTTCTCAGAGGATGGTGATGATCTTCTTTTTGAATCATTGACAAACACTTTCTTCAACAGACTTTTTCTCTTTCTTGGACCTTTAATGTTTAGATTCTCTGGAGATGATTCCCTAACAACTTGTTCCCTGATAATACTCGGTGACAGCCCCAAAGAGGATTTACTTCTTTCATCAATCTTTTCAATTGTATCCATGTCTTCTAAATCCATCGCCTTCACTGGAGTAGCCGTACTGTACTCCTTAACTTCCTCATCCTCATTAACATTCAATAGATCATCACTGATAGCCTCGATACTTCTCGTGTCGACTTCATCCGTGGTGTTATAAACCAATCCATTCTGATCATCATAACTATAATATTCAAATGGCAGGTCTTGCTCAGCAGGTTGCAAATAGCTTTGATGGATATGGTATGGTTCCGGGGTTGGAGTTCTTTCTTTGAAATAATATCCATCTTCAGTAATTCTCAATAGTTCACTACTGGACCCATTTTTGGGCTCCAATTCTGTCTCTAGAGGCACAGAGTTCTCATACCCTTTGGCCAACGTGGGCATCAGCTCTATGTTGTCCTCACTGTCGTTTCTATGACGATATCCTGGCTGAGGATCCGGTTTCTTCTTCTTCTTCCTCTTTACATCATCATCATTCCCTGATACCACTCTGAACGGTTTCATCAATGTGAAGCTATTCGTCTGCTTTGTAGGGCGTTCTTTCTCAAAGATCTCATCTTCAACCCTCGGCTGCTTTGGAGAGGAAATATCTTTCTTCTCTTCCCTTGATGCTAGTCTTACCACCCTTGGAGGACTGTGTTTCGAGCTGCAAGTTGGTGCCTGGGGCCCTTGGGGTGCCTGTGATGCTTGTGGTGCCTGTGGTACCTGTAAGGGAGAGAAGCGGGTGTTGATAGGTGAAGGGCCTGGCGATCTAACCTGTGTCATAGAGTAAGCCTGCGCCCCCACACGGGGTTGATACTGCTCATACTGTTGATAATAATCAGTGGTGGGATTCGAATGTGTATAAGTCCACTGTTGTAATGGAAGGTATGGCGGTGGTTGAACTTCTCCCTGTGCAGCTTCCGGTGGAGCCCTCTGTGCAAGTGGTCGTTGTGGGTTTCTCCTTGGGATCTCTAACTCGGCAGATCGCAGTCTTTGAACAGGACGTTGTGGATGTTGTGGATGTTGTGGTAGGTGGTATTGTTGATATGGGTATTGCTGTGCCGAGTAGGGCTGCTGTGGATGATGATGATTATATTCTTCTTGATAATAACCCTCAGGGTTGGGACTGAATTCAGGAGCTGATCTATAGTTACTCATGATTTGGAGTACTCAGTTTGAATTGTTTTTGATTAAAAGAAAGATATTAGAACATGCATGAGACCATCGAGTTGATCATCAGCAAATTGTTCAATTCAATGGGACCAAATTCCCGTTTCGATGGCAACCAACTTGTTTCTGTGATGGCTGGGTCCAAAGTTTTAGTTGGCTGGTTGTTTACGTAATCCTCTCTTTTTTTATGTCACATTACATTTCTCCCTTATCGACACGAGAGGAAATAGCAGAGAGAGAGTTATATATAGAATAACCAGTTCTACCTGTTAAAAAAACACTTAAGAAAGATGTGTTTATTGTGTTTAATGCAATATCAATCCACAGTATGATTCCAAAAAGAGAAAAAAAAACAAGGTCGTCATAATAAAAAAAAAAGAATGATCATGAATCCAAACAATGGATGTCAAAAGAACTGAATAATTAGCAATAAGAACAAAAGAAACCCATATAACCTGTATCGTTAAGCTGTATAATTAATTAAATCAAACATCCCTTAGAAGTTGTTTGAAATGAAATCTTTGAAATCATTGACCAATTGGTCAGCGGTGGTTTCAAATTTTTCGAAAGCAGCATTGATATCATAGTTGATGTTGGATTCTTCAGCTTCAGAGTTGTTGGCACCCCAGAATTCACTTAGGTCTTGACCACCACCGTTGTAGATCAAGTAGTTTGGAGTATCTTCTGGAATGTCAGTTAGTTTACCCTTGGTTGAGTAATCAATGATCTTCTTCTTCAATTGGGCTGGGGTGATGCCACCTTTACCACCAAATTCTGAGGCAGATTCCGGTTGTAAGGACAAGTAGTAAGTCAACAAACCGGCAACATGTGGAGAAGCCATCGAAGTACCTGACAAAGTGGCAGTGGCGGACTCTGAACCAATGTAAGTAGACAAGATGTTCAAACCTGGACCAAAGATGTCAACACATTTACCATAGTTGGAGAAGTAGGCTCTAGTATCAGATAAAGTGGAAGCACCAACAGTGACAGCCTTTTCAGCAGCAGCTGGGGAGTAGTTACAAGCATCAGCATTGTCATTACCAGCGGCAACAGCAAAATGAATACCAGCTTGAACAGCAGCATTAACAGCCAAGTCTAAGGATGGAGACTTACCACCACCTAAGGACATATTGGCAGTAGAGCCTTTGAAACCCTTCTTTCTTTCTTTAACAGCTTGGGCATGTGCATTAGCAGCATATTCAACACCTTTAACGACATCGGACATGCTACCAGAACCGTTAGATCTCAAGACTTTCACAGCGACAATGTCGGCCTTCTTAGCAACACCATAGTGTTTGGAACCAATAGTACCAGCACAGTGGGTACCGTGACCATTACCATCTTCATCTTGGTCGCCAGCTGGGATGGTCTTACCCCAGATGGCACGGCCTTCAAAATCATCATGTTTAACATTGACACCGGTATCAATAACATAAGAGGTAACACCTTCACCAGCATTGTCATCGTATAGGTATTTGTTGAATGAACCCAAGTTTAGAGCATCACGGTGGGAAATTCTTGATAGACCCCATGGAGCACCATTTTGAGTGTTGAATTCTGATGTGAAGACTCTTGAATCTTGTTCGACAAATTCAACCAGTGGGTTACGACGGATTAGTTCAATGGTGTCATCCAAGAAGTAACCAAAGTAACCAGCAAACAAGCCATCAATGTGGAATGTGTCCAGCAAACCACCTAGGCTGTCGACAATTGATTCAGACTGAACATCTGAGAAGAATTGGTCGGTAGGGTTAGCATCGTATAGGGCCTTAGCAGCTTGAATGTGTTCTTGGTTGACCCAGTTTTGGTGGAATTCAATCTCTTCTGGCAAGATACCCTTCTTGAAGACAACAATGTAACGGTTTGGAATGATGTTGGTAGCAGCAGTAACACTGGTGACCATTGGGGCAGATTCAGCAGCCAAGTGTTCCTTCAAAACAGTAGTGTCAACGGTGGTTTCCTCAGTGGTGACAGCAACTTGTTGAGGGATTTTTTTGCCTTCTTGCTTGACAGCAAAGACTTCTTGGTTGTTCTTGACATCAGGAATAACCAAAGCGACAGCGACAGAAGCTAGAACAGCTAGTGGTAAGATTTGGGTAGTTCTCATTGTGTTTATATGTAGCCTTTGACTTGATGATTTTTTGGTGTAGATAAGGATATCTAGATTTTATGGGGTTATAAAGAGGAAATAGTCAAAAGGGAGCTAACGGAGGGCGTTGAGATCGGTTGAAAAGATTACAGCAAGTACTTCTAAATCCTTAACGGTGGCGAGGTTCTTTTGGAGGGAACCTTGGTGGGTGTTAAAGTTAGAAGCGGTGTGTTGTTCTGGAAATAAGGAGAAGGGTGGCAAGCTAAATTTCTCAAAATTTTGGCTTTTTATAGCGCCTACGAAATTACGTAAATTCTGTTCAGATCCGCGAAACTGCACAAGCAGAGCAATATGGGCGCCAAAATCTGAGACCGCGCTGTGACACTTACGCAATCCTGGTGCTGACATAAGCACAGATAAGCAGATAAGATCACGTGATCATCCATTAATAAATGAGGGTCAAAATGGGGGATAAGAAGCACGCCCCCCAGTCAGGAACAAGGGAGTGAGGGGGTTATTGCATCTTGGAATCAAGACAAGTGTGAGTCATGGCTGAACAATTCACGTTTCGCTCACCATTTCTCATCGAGATCCCAAATTCACCACGAAACCAATTGAACTGTGGCGCATCCTTGTTTAGTCACCAAAGATTCACAAACAATCAACCAAAATGTCGAAGCAAGGAGACTTTTATTGTTTTGACCTCCTAATTGGAGAACTATAATGAAAAATGAAACACATTATTATATACACCACGTATATCATGATCTAAGTTGAATATTGTAAGTCTATCAGCTTGTTGGAAAAGATGCGTATTTATTACGGACATCAAAGTCCTATAACAATCTGATCACAAGGTATACTATGATAATTAAAGAAAACCTATATCTGTTGAGATACTCTTCGAGCAAAACGTATTATCGTTTAGATATGTTTGTTCTACAAATTAATCAAGATTTCTTCTTCTATTACCGATTCCCTAAGGAATTATGCCTTCCATCAATCACTCCTCCCAGACCACTGTTCCCAACAGGATGGTAGCTCTCTGAAAAGATTCACCCTCATGTGATGCTCAACCTTCAGAGTCTCTCGACGGTTTCTTGGACGTTATGGAAGAAGAGGGAGTGGGAAAAGTGCCAGAAGGTGTAGTATTTATAGCGGAGAAACTACTCATGTTGCGGGCTCAATGAGGCTTAAGGCTAGAGACCTGAAGCACTCCGTACACAGTCTTTCCAACCGAGATAGACCTTTTTCATATACCCTTGCTGATAATTGCATATTCTGTTTAAACAGGTGCACAACAGGGCGTATAACTACGTACTGAAGTCCTGTTGCTTCTACGCTTACAAGCCACTCTGCAAAATACGATGAAGCAGTATTTCCTGCGTTTTATTTTTGCGTACACAACTGCCCAAAAGAATCACCACCAAGTTGAGCGTCGTCTTTGCTTGAGACCCTCTTCGTCACCACTTTCGTTATCCTCTGTGTCCGACGTCTCTTCAGCTCCACTGTTCTCATAATCTGGATCATCCTCATCTTCATCGTCCAGGACTCCAAAGCGGACTTGGTATTGCAACCCTTCAACACCAGAATCCAAGTCGTAATCTAAAGGTCTATATATGTGGCCTTTATCATCTTCCAAATCCGAACCGACTCGCGAGTCCCTCTTATTACTGCTGTTTCTCACTTCCTTCTTGTACTTCTTAAGACCAGCTTCAATAGCACGTTCAATATTCAACCGGTGCTTGATGAACAACAGCTTTGGGAATGTGGAAATTTCACCGTTTCTTATCAACTTGGTCATCTTGTCCTCATCTGGATCACTCAGGATATACCAGAAGTCCTTAAACTGGATCTTGGGCCATATGGTGACTGTGCCACTGAACTTCTGCAACCAAACATTAGACCAATCTTGATCCATCAAATGCGGCAACAGGTCCAAAGACTTGATCAGCTTCAACCATTTCTTATTCTCCAGCTTGATAAAATTCTCCAACCCAGCACCGATGAATCCACCTCTTAGACCCGTCTTGGATCTTGACACAGGTCTACCGATGGATCCCTTCGGCGCAAAGAAGAACAATGAAATGTGAGGGTTAGTTTGACTGACAATGGAGAACTTGACATTAAAATAGGTATTCAGGGCCTCAACAGGGATGTCTGTTCTCAAGGAGCCATCTTTGTATTTGGTACCCAAGCTAAAAGGTGATAGTTCACCTGTCTTTGGATCCTTCATCATCAGCACCACAGGATTTAAGATCCCAGGGACAGCAGCAGATGCTAGCAATGTGGACCAAATCACACAGTTTGGAGAAGTGATATGATTACACAGGATAACTGGCGAATGAGGGTCAGCTGGTACAGTGGAAATATTGAGGATCTTACCTGTTCTTTCATAAGCTTCTTTAAAAGTCATTGAACCCATTGTGAACCACATGCATTTTCTTGCCCAATCAATAGAGTCGAACCTAGCCCCAGTCTTGATGAATCTTTTTGAATAGACACTAAATGGCTCGTTGCAAGCTGTGATTTTGTTTGCGAGTTCAGGAATCAACAAAGGTTGTAGCTCTTCATTTGATCTTGTTGTTGCCAATGCAGCAACAATACCACCGCCTGAAGTACCACTGATGATGGTTGGGAGTAGATCATTATCAACAAGTGCTTTGACAACACCAAAGTGATTATAAGCAAAACAAGCACCACCAGACAAAGCCAAGGCTGTTTTACCAAAGTTCTTGTTTATGGACTTGAAGAAATTCTTCTTCAGTTCAGAAGGGAGTTGAGTGTCTCCAATGATGTAGTTTAATGATTCTACAACTTCGACGTTGTATTCCTCCACAAGCTTCTTGGTGCCATAGTATGTTCTTGAGTACAGGATTGGATTCTCAGTACCAGCGAAATTGGCCTTAATACAGCTTTGCAACAACAGGAGCAATTCTTCCTTAGACTCTTCAGTTCTCAAACTCTTCAGTTTTTTGACAGTGATCTTCAACAGATTGTAGTCATAATAGTAGAAATGAATTGTTGATTTCCACTTGTCAAACTTTAGGCATTCATCCAACTTCAAGGCATTGGAGATCCATTCCTTATAGTCCTTGGACTCCCTCAACTTCTTTCTCAACTTCCTTTTCTTACCGGTCCAAGTAAAGAAGTATTCATATAGTGAAATGTAGATCCTTAAGAAGAAGTAGACAAGCATCAAGATACTGCACCATGCCAATATGGGGGACAAGATGGGGTATCTCAGGATCTTGTATGAGAAACTTTGGAAATAGTCATCTTTCCCCTTGTGCTTATCATGGCTATGAAGCTTTCTCCTTATGGGACCCCAGTCGTTCTTCGACGTGATCTTGTCCACAGGCCGTATCTGGCCTCCTAGCTCGTTGGAGCCAACCAGATCTTGAGTTAGATCGATCTCGGACTTTGCTGACTGTGCATAGACGGGGTCGAAATCTAGGGCTTCCTGGAATGCATGGATGTCTGTCACAGAAGTGTTAGCAAGATGTTTAAAAAACAGTGTAAAATATTTAAGATATCACTGTAGAGACTCACCATCTTCGTTTATGTACTCTGCATCCATCTTAGGAGGCTCTCGAGAAGTGTTTCAGGAGAAAGAAGAAGTAGAATTTTTTGTTCAGTTGCCCTTTTTTATTTTTGTTGAGCTTCGAGAAACGTCTATTTGACACATTTCGAGTATGGGGTTCTTAAAAAGCAGGAAATCGCACGTTGAAGCTTGGAATACACTTCCTTGTATCTGATAATACCGATACAAAGAAAGTCGAGTGCCCAAGGCTCCAGTGAAGTGTAAATCTGTGGCTTCCAAAGCCTCTTAGTCCCATCGCTACATAACCATACCGAATTTGGACACTTTTTTGTATGAAGAAAAAAAAATTTATGCACTATTCATCTCTGGTTAATAGATGATCAGACAAGAAACTCATTCCATTCACCATGAGAATCTTAGCAACAGCTGATGATACCGGGAGCTTGAAAGGTGAGTCCTTGCTCTTTGAATTTCATGGTGTTTTTTGAACTCATACTAACTAATTCTGACAGAGATAGTCTGTGCCTTTGGCACTGATACATCATCGCAAACCGCACCACAACCAGAAGCCATTAATACATTTCATGAACAAGGGTTGAGAGGGAGGATACAGCGACTGCTACTCGTGCAGAGTGGCGAGGAGAATTTTATTGCTGCAGCCAGAGCAAATGGCCAGATCAACTTCTTTAAACAGAATGATAATTATGATTTGATCACTAGTGTAACTGATGGCCTTGATGATAAAGATCAGTTCATTGCCTTGGTCGAGGCTGATGGGAACGTTATTGCTGCTTCTGAACAGGGAAAAATCACCATCATTGCCATTGACTCTGTCTTTGAAGAGCAACAGAGAGTCCAGAGAGCCAACTTGAAAGCTCCGTTGTCTGCCTTCATTGCACATCCTGAACAAAAGGGGATCTTTGCCTTTGGTGGTAAAGAGAATGATATCAAGATTGTGAGGCTCTATGATACCGATGGTGAAGTTAACTCTAAAGCTGAAGTCTTGTTTACAGGGAAGAACGTTAAGAATGATAGACTGGACCTTCGTGTGCCAATCTGGATCTCCAACATCCTATTCATCAATCTATCCAACCATACTGCCACCTCATGGGAGTTTCTAACAACGACAAGATACGGACAAGTAAGAAAATACACCACCACCCATGGTCGTAAACCGATCCTGGACAAGAAGCTAACAGAGAAACCAATTGTTAACCTCGCCATCACTCCTAATGACCAAGAGATAATATGCTCTGATACTCACGTCACCACTGCATTATTCAACATCGAAAAGGGTAGGTTGATCGCTAAGTACAAAGGTGCGGTCGGTGCCGTTCAGGGTCTGTATTGTTTCCTAAAGGGTGACAAGAGTCTGATTGTTACGGGTGCCCTGGATAGATATGTCCGTGTTTTCAATATTAAAAGCAGGGAACAAGTTGCTAAAGTCTTTATTGGCTCAAAAGTTAGTGCTGTCCTCATGTTGGATGACTATCATATCGAGGTGAAGAATGATGACGAGGAAAGTGAGAAGAAAAAGAAGAAGAAGGCAAGAAAACCAATTGTTGGTGATGATGAAGAAGATGATGCTATCTGGGATGAGTTGAATGGAATGGAGAAGAAGAGTAAGAAGAGAAAAGTCACTAAATAAGTTTTGTACAGCTAACGTTTAGAATGCATTAATCATTACTTTGAATCATAACTCTAGTTGAAACCTTTGGCTAGTTTCTTATCGTGGCCAGCCTTTCTGTTATGATTTGCACGCGAGGCTTTGTTCTTCTCGTTACGAGCCTGTTGCCTCTTTGCGGTTTGGCCGTTTGAGGTTGGCTTGGATTCTTGTTTACCCATGGTCTTTTGTCTGTTTGGTCTAGGTTCATCTTCAGTGGTGACTGATTCAGAAATATCATCAAGCGAGGACCTTTCTTCTTCTAACTCTTGGTCTTTGATAGACTTTGTAAAACTTGAATTCCACGGCTTATTGCCACGGAACATGTACTTCTCCTCTAACAACTTGGCTCTCTTTGGACTCTTTTGGATCATTCTTGCCCAACCTTCGATCTGTTCATCAGACCACTTGGTCTCATCCTTTATCTCTTTCCTTTTTCTGGACTTTCTTGATGTCTTATCAAATGACACTGGATCTTTCTTGAAGATGTCCCATAAGAACCTCTCGATCTTATCATATTTGGAATTATCGGCTTTTGGAGCTGCAGCTTCAGCATCGTCATAGGTATCATCTCTCTCATCCTCATCGGCTTCATACATGAGTGCCAATGCTTGTTGTAAAGTCTTGTTCTTTATTTCATCAGGAACTTGAGATCTTGGTTTGTTGACCTTTTTGGAAGCGATGTACTCAACCTCATTAGATTTATCAGTTAAGACATGACGTGAGAAAGATCCCGAGGAATCCTTCTCTATCGCCAAATCTGGATTTTCCAATAACATATTTGTTACTGTCTCCACATTATTATCACTCTTTCTCAAAAGTCGTTCTGTATGTTCAATGGTCAAAGTTGGGAATAGTTCAACTAATAATTTGACATCGTCTTGGTTGACTGGAGCCCTTGGGGCATGCTGGTTTAAGAATGGAAGTCTTTTATCTAGACCTGGAATGTACTTCTTGAAGTTCTCATTGGTGATGATACCTGAGAACAATGGGAATAAATGTAATGAATGATATGAAGTGATACCTAATTCAGTGGCCAAGAATGCAATTTTTCTCACGGAGATGGACATCAAAGAAAGAATGGCAATATCTTTACAAAGTTTAGCAAATCTCCCTTCACCTTTGGAATACAATTTCTCAAGCAACTCTAACCATGAAACCGTGACGAATGACTCAGCGAAGGATGACGTATTAGTCTTTGACTTGGATTTATTGACTTGTTTCTCAGGTTTACCAGATTTGGTTGTTTTCACGAGCTTGGACTTCTCATCCAGTAATGCAGCAAGAACCTTCAAATTGAAGTTATCAAACTTGCCGTTCCCTATCAGACCTTCAATGTGTTTGTGTACCAGTGAAATGGAACTGATCGTTTTCTTATCTCTTGGTTTATAACTCCCATCAATGATACCTCTGACCACCTGTGGGGACTTGAAGGCATAAATCCTAGCAAATTCCCATAATGCTTCACCATTGAGCTTTAGATTCAGAACACCATGCAGTTTGATAAGTTCTAGGATCCAAAGTCTTAAAGTTTCCAAATTCTCAGTGATCTGGACATTGATCAGACCCAAAGATAAGATCTGACCTTGTTCCTCCGCGATCTCATGCAAATAACTCTTGACAAAGAGACACAGCTGCTGTTCAGATCTAGAACTCAAGGGCATTGTTAACTGGAGAATCGTTTGGACGTATTGTATGTAGACTTCTATAAGATGAACCCAAATGACAGGATCTTTGTCCACCATTGAGGACCGAAGCTTGAAAGGAGGAAATTTCGTGATGGGAAGCTCAATTGAGCTGTCCGTGAAGCCAATGTCGATCTCGTTCACCATCGTCGCTGTTTGTGTTTTGTTTGGTGTCTCTTCTTTCAAAACTGTGCCATTGATAGAAACATTTTTGCCTCTGGAAATTTAGCTTATAAGTGGTACTCAGTAAATATCATCACGGATATAATAAACATCGGTAAGTGTGGGCACTCTCTCCTTAGCCCTATCAACAGACTTTAAATTAAGAGGTATAAAGCTTCATTTGAAAGATTCCATATACAATTAAACGCATTATATACTCATACATCTTGTCATTTCTCTACAAAACTTCTCGTCAAACTTGGCTCTAACACTTATTTCACTAAAGTACCATCACCAATTTACAGTATGAACTGCTCCTTTCTCGACAGACACTCTAATATTTAAGCCATGAAAGTTTCTTGAGAATAATACCGAGGCTTCATCTTCAGTGAAGTCATCATTCACATCGTTCTCCTCTTCAGTTTCGTGTTCAGATTCTCTGGTACTGTTACTTAAGTCAATGAATACATCAGCCTTACTACTCCACAACCCACCACCGAACAACATGAAATCTCTGAAGTTTAACACACTTTGGCGGGCAGCGAAAAGTATTTCCTCAGGACTCATCCTATCTAACTGATAGTTGAACTCATCCATATCTAATTTTATCACGTACTTCCAGTCATAAGACTCTGTTTGAAAGGCACCAGTGGCATCAGCAACCCATGGCCGTGAGATGAAACTGAACCCAAGTTCTTTAGCATTGTTCCCTGTGAACATAGCCAACGAAGCATTTCTAGACTCTGGAGTACCATAATTCATAAAGATGTACTTCAACTGGAAATCATCATCCATATCACTTAAAGGGACAACTTCATCAACTTCACTAACAGCACTGAAACCTGTATAAGTCAATCCCAAGGAGTTGAAAACGTTTAGAATCCTGACAGTAATGTCTGAAAATGGAGAATCATACATCTCTTGATAGGCTAAAGCCGTTAACCCAACAGTGATCACCTCATTGTACAAAGCCAGATAACCCAGACCGTTACAAAAAGTCAAGTCAGCAACGATGTTAAGAAAGGAGCCTTTGTTAAAACAAACCAACTGTTGTAAACCGAAAGTAGTCATGGAGCTACCAGTGGCGATGGTAGGTAGCACAAACGTTCTGATTGTATGGACTGGAGCACGTTGTTCATTGATATAGACCACTTGCTTCTTGGAACGACAGAGCCCTTTGTAATTGTGCTTCACGCGGGAGCAGTGCTCTAATTTGGAGGGATTGGAGAAGGAGAAGATGAGCTTCTTAAGCTTGGAAAAGACTTTTTGCTTGGGGAGACCCGATTCTTGAGATGCTAATTGGTAGAAAGTGGAGTTTGGTTCAGTGATCTGCCTCCAGAGAGAGGATTGTGACACAAAGGGCATAACCAACTGGGCACCAGCATGTAGGAGCACCCCAAGTAGTACAAGGCAGATCATCATGCGCATGTCGCCTTAGAGTCCATTATAGTAGTAACAAACGTGATGAAGTTAGATTTTGTGCCAAAAGTTGAGATTTCGTTTATGTGTCAAATGTCACAAGACACAAATATAGAACAATAAGGAACAGGCATAGGACGTTAGCACACTCCTGATTTTCGCTGACATAGTGCACATAGACGGTTAGAATGGCGGCATATAACCTGCAACACCGTATTCAATCTTATAAAAAGTGTTTTAATTAACAAAGACGTCTCATCAGATCATAGAACCACTGACAAAGGAAGTCTAGCTGTCAGCAAAGTTCTAAACAATTTCAATCACGGCTCCGCGAGGGCGTGATTCTAGAGAGGTAGTGAGAGATTGTGAATCTCTGTCAGTATCATTATGACACCATTGATCGTCCTGCAAACATTTTGCCTGTTCTGGTAAGCGCGATGACCCCCACAAGAGATAAGCCCAGATAGGGGACCCCCTTGTGTATCTTGCTGTATCTTGGGGAACAACCGTATAACCGTTGGAGATAATGGCCATTGTTCAGATAAGTGTCTTTTGTTTTGCTATTCCGAAGCTCTGAGCTTCACCATCACCAGGCCTCTTCAGTCACCTTAATCACCTCATGTCCGCTTCTGAGCCTTTCTTCGCTTCGGCCGTACGAGGTTCTATTAAAGGCAGCAGAGACAACACCAGAGAAGTGGCAAAATCCCCCATGGTGGCAGGCAAACAAATTAAACTTAATAGTCGCCTGTCCCTGTCCCCCACCAAAACCCACATAAACAATGAATTAATAAAAACCTGTCATAATTCATTGTCATTATATAGATCTTCCCTTTTATTACTAGTCCCTTTTATTCTTACATTTATCCCCGAGACTTACAGTTATCCGCTGTACAAATATTTTTTAAAACTCTTTTTAGCAGATGCCTTTTCAAGATAACGAAATTTTTCAAAAGTTTTTTTTTCCTTATAAAGAGAGCCATGGGCCTGTGTGTGTGAAACTGGAGTCTTGTGCTGATGTCATCACAAGTGATCGCCATGGACAAGTTCGACGAAAAGGCCGCAGACGCCACCTCCACAACATCAGTTTCAACTAAACCTCTGGAATTCAAGTCCAAGGGCAAACTGGCCAAACTATTGGACAAGATCTCACTACAGGACGATGACCTGACCTTGTCCCAGTCGTTCTTAACCAACAAAGATTTACAGCCGGTGCTAGAGGAGAGTGACAGACCATGGAGTTGGTTCAACTTTGTGTTCTTGTGGATCGCTGAGTCCTTCAACGTTAATACCTGGCAAATCGCTTCAACTGGTGTTCAAGCAGGTTTATCTTGGTGGGAGACCTGGATCTCCGTGTGGTTAGGTTATGGCTTCTTGTCCATGTTCCTATACATCTCGCAACGTGTTGGTTCTCATTATCACATCACATTCCCAGTGTCAGCTAGAACCTCATTTGGTACTTTTGGCTCCATCTGGCCTGTGTTGAATAGAGTCGTTATGGCTTGTGTTTGGTACTCTGTCCAAGCGTGGATTGGTGGTCAGTGTGTTCAGTTGGTGCTAAAATCCATATTTGGTGCAGATTTAGACACCAGAATCCATAACTCCATTCCAAACTCTGGGACTACAACTTTCCAATTTTTGAGTTTCTTCATCTTCTGTTTCATCTCATTACCATTTATCTACTGTCGCCCACAAACTATCAGACATTTGTTCACCGTGAAGGCCTACCTATGTTCCAGTGCCGGTATTGCCTTCTTAATCTGGACCTTAGTGAGAGCTGGCGGTTTAGGTTCAGTCGTGCACAAACCCACTGAGTTGTCACAATCTGCTCACGCCTGGGCCTTCATCTCTTCCACTATGAACTCACTGGCCAATTTCTCCACATTCATCGTCAACGCTCCAGATTTCTCAAGATTGGCTAAGAAACCAACAGCATCGGCATTATCACAATTGGTTGCCATTCCAACTTGTTTTGCCTTGACTTCATTGATAGGTATCTTAGCTTCATCAGCTTCTGGTGAAATGTATGGTGAAGTTTATTGGTCCCCATTGGAACTATTAGACCGCTATGTCCAATCCTACACCGCTGGTGACCGTGCTGGTGTCTTCTTCATCTCCCTTGCCTTTGTCATTGCCCAAATCGGTACCAACATCAGTGCTAACTCCTTGTCAGCTGGTACAGATGGTTCTGCCCTCTTGCCAAAATATGTGAACATCAGACGTGGTGGATTTATCTGTGCAATGATTGGGTTCTGTGTCTGTCCTTGGAACTTGCTGAAATCTTCAAACAACTTCACCAGTTACTTATCCGCATACTCTGTGTTTTTATCCGCTATTGCTGGTGTCATTGGTGCTGATTACATGCTTGTCAGAAGAGGTTATATCAACGTCTTCCACCTTTATGCCAACAACCAAGATTTCAATTACTCCTACAACAAACTAGGTATCAACTGGAGAGCATATGCGGCCTACATTTGCGGTATCATGCCAAACATTGTTGGTTTTGTTGGTGCCGTTGGGGGGACTGTTCCAAAAGGTGCTACCTACATCTACAACTTGAGTTTCTTTGCTGGTTATATTGTCAGTTTTTCAGTTTATGCTTTATTATGTTACTTCTTCCCTATCAAGGGTGTTCCTGAACCTCAATTCTTTACTAAGAAAGGTTGGTATGAGGAAAATTTCCAATATGACCTGGCTGGATTCAAACAAGAGGTGAAGAAGGAAATATATCATGAGGATGAATGCCTGAAGATGAACTTCACCTACTTGAGTTGATACTAGTCTTACATCTTTTCTTGTTTTCTATTAGAGGGTTGTATTATATATATATGCCACAGTGTTTAGAAATCCTCATACTTTTGATTAGACTTTGATTTAATACCACTGCTCTATAAGTCTAATTTCCCTTTACACTCCTTGCTTACTATGATGTTTATGTCTGTGTTTTTTTTGTCAATTATTTATATTCTTTATGTTTTGCGTTCCGTTTGTTCATTGTTGTAGCTCACTACGTTTCGTGCATTTTGATTTGTTGATATATATAATAATATAGTTTGCATGAATAGATTCGATCTTGTTTCATGTTCAATCTAGTATGGAGTCATGAGCTGTTATGTGTGGCTTCATAAAGTGTTGTTCAAAAGCACAGTACTATAATAACTGATCATCAGCTACAAGTGGATCACTATCACTCTCAAATGGTTCTAAAAGGATTGATAACTGATAAAATTGCTTCTGAGGATAAGATCAGTGATACTACCATGATCACCAGTTCTTGATTCACCGATAAGCGGTGCATTGTGACACTAAAAAAACATCATCCGAGATAGAATCTCCATCCGTGAGTTTGACCACATTGTCAATGTCTCAATTTCTGAGAGATTCTGAAGGATCGTCTTTTGTTCTGGAGATCTTTAGTTGATGAACTGCAGAAGATTACAAGTGATATAAACCCGGTTAGGGACACACACAACCTTTTTAGGAATTTAATGAATGGCTCAGGATACGACTATGTTCTGAACATTTATGCCCATAAACGATGGTCAAGCTAAGAATTGCCACCTTACAGCTGAACCCAAAGATAAATGGTGTGGCTGATAACATCCAGAGGGCAAACACAATTTTGTCACAGGCTTTCCTCGCCAATAAGAAGCCAGATCTGTTGATACTACCCGAGCTGGGATTGTGTGGTTATAACTTCACTTCAAAGAGTCATATCACCCCGTTCTTGGAATCACCTAGTACTCCTGGCCGTTCATTAAAATGGGCAGAGGAGATCAGTAAGAAATATGGCTGCTTTACTGTGCTTGGATACCCCGAATCATACCAGGATATCATTTATAATTCTGCAGTTGTGTTCGATAAAGACGGCCAGATCATTCATAATTACAGAAAATCATTCCTTTATGAAACTGACGAAGTCTGGAGTGCGGTGGAGGGCTCTGGGTTTAAGGCTTTTGAATTGATGGATGGTGTCAGGGCTAGTATTGGCATTTGTATGGATCTGAATCCTTATAAGTTTGAGGCACCATTTAATGCCTTTGAGTTTAGTAGTCATTGTTTGGAAGAGAATGTCAATTTAATCTTATGTCCAATGGCTTGGTTGCACTCAGGGAGCCCAAGTATTAATGATGAACTTACGAAAGAACAGAAAACAAAGTTGAAAGAGGAGTACAAGAAGAAATTGGACGCTATCGAAGGGAAGTTCACGATTGATTCACATCAGGAAAACACAATTGATGAGTTTGAACTACTTGAGAAATATGAACAACTTGAACAACCTGATTTTAGGAACTTGAACTATTGGTTACTCCGTTTCTTCCCCTTTATCAATCATCCATCAAAGTTTGATAAATTTAAAAAGAAGGCAACTCTGGTAATATGTAACAGAAGTGGAATCGAAGATGACGTGCTATTCGGCGGCACTAGTACGATTGCACAATTCAATGGCAAGTCTGGTTTGCTTGGATTCACGAACATTGATCTAACAAACGAAAGTGTCGATGTCCTGGGTGCCTTGGGGAAAGGTAATGAGGGTATCCTGATCAGAGATGTTGATGTTCAATGAACCGCTACGAACAGGTGATGAAAATAAAAATGCAAATATGTAATAATGAACCGTATGCTAACTCTCTAACCCTGTATCTCTCTATCAATGTAACTCTCTAACTCTCTATCTCTCTATCAACGTAACGAATGCTTTCCTCTTAAAAAATGCTAATAAATAATACAATGGGTTCTATCCACGACTACTCTTGGTCTTCTCAATGATGTAAGAATCCAATATATCCTTCATGGATCCAATGCCCTTCAATGAATCTTCGTATTCTTCACCGCTGTATTCTCTCTCTAATGCTTCTTTCATCTCTTGGGTATATTGTTTGATGATTTGCTCTTTGTTGACCTCGTTGAATCTAAGTTCAAGATATGAAACAAATGGATCTTTGGTGATTGGGTTGAAGTTAGTGTTCATGACCAAACCCCTCAACAGCTCTTCCTTCTCAGTTTCAGATATGGCAGATCTCATGATCATTCTCTCTTTTTCGTTCAATAAGGAACCTTCACGACTAGCCTTGTATGCTTCCATGATTTCTTGATCATTCAACAATGTCATCAAATCCTCTTTAGAATACAAATTCTTATCATAGAACTCATTATAAGGCAACAACTGCAAAGGCTTCTCAGACAACAGCCAAATCCTCAATTGTGGCAAGTATGTATAATCACTGAAATCAGTGGCCAAGTCAGTCTGTGGTCTGTACTCATGAGTCAAAACTTTGGTGGTGTTATGTGGGATGTAGACGGGAACGTTCTCGAGAAATGTTAACCTCACTGGTGACAAATCATGCAGGTTGTAAGTATGGGCATTGCGGCAATTGTAAAGTTCCAATTTGTAAGTCTTGTCATACATCTCATCTGCAGTGAGGTTCCACATCAAACCCAGTTCTTCAGAATAAGTCTTTAATTCACCCAATTCTTTTCTAATCTGTGGATCAAACCCCGCCAATCTCTCAGCTTCAACATCATCATCTGGTAGTCTGTTTGGATTAACATGTTCAACAGGCGTATCCTTAACAGCGGCGTACTCTTCAGCAAATCTGATTGGCAAGTTGATGGAACTCACTGCTAAGCCTGTAATATCGATGAAGAATCCAGTTCTAATATCAATGAATCTTGCATCAATGTGGTTTTTGTTGTTTCCTCTAGTTCTATGTGTGATGGAATCGCTAACATCCAAGTAGTAAGCACCATACCCTTCACTTGGATTCTCCATGATCACGGAATCATTGAACAATCTCGCTAGCTCAACCAAGTCCCTCAGTGGCATTTGAACATCTAGGTCATCGTCCCACGGGAACAACATCCCGTTGAATGAATGTGACAATAATCCACCATGAGCGACCCAGGCAACCAAATTTGCATTATGAACCAATTGTGACCATGATTTCAACAACCTGGATAGAATCTGATGCTTTTGTTCCTGACTGGCTTTGACACCGTTGAAAAATCTCCAGTCATAATGATATCCTGAAATATCAAGTTCGTCTTTCAATTTTGGCTCATTTAGATGCTTATCCAAGTCAGCTTCGTGGGTTTGCAAGGAGTATTCGAGGGACTTCTTGAATGCTTCATCGCGTGTGTTATTGGATTTGAAGTTGAGTAGGTATTCTGGACCATTGAAGACAAATCTTTCGTGATCCAATTCAATCTTGAAGTCAAATGAAGTCTCGGTACTGTCATTACTGATAGTTGACACCAGGTCATTGTAACCATCCAAGACGTTGATGTATGTGCCCTTGGAACCAATATACTCCTCAACCATCCCACTTTTGATAATGTTTCCAACCGTCTTATCATCACCGGCTTGTTTGATACCAACTTGGAAGTTTCCTCTTTCTGTGATCAGAACAAGGCTTTGCGGGTTTGGGGCCTCGCTGTATAAGTATGATTTGGCATGAATATGTTTGACATTAGGAGTCCCAGCGGTCCAATCACGGAAGATTCTGAATCCTGGCTGTGAAGCTGAGTTGTCATCACGACAATACTCGTCACAAATGGCCATTTGTTCGATCCTTGCAAGGTTTCTTGTTCTCTTATCAAGTCTTCTCTGCTTCAAGATCGTTGACAAACCATCATCATTGGCTGAGAACTTGTCAATCATCTCTTGTTCGTCAATGCCGTCAAATCTGGATGTGCATACAAAGGAGCAGCTAAATTTAGACTCTTCGGGCAAGTTGATGAAATCATTCAGGACCGATCCGATATCTAGCCAATCGTACCAGCTGAAGGGGACGTCCTTGACACTGCCTTGTTTTAAAGATTGTGTCAAGTAGTTCAAGTAGATTCCGGTGGTGAGCCTTGGATCAAAGTCATATGTGATTGGGTTTTTGTTGACTAATGTGTCTGGGATCTCATAGTCGTAGATCATAAGCGAGTTCAAGTAGTTGGAACGAATGAAGTCCGCGTTGGCCAAGTTGTTCGATTCATCAATGACTGGACCTTCTTGTGCTATGGAAGTGGAGGTGGTGAAAGTGCTGAGCAGTTTGTCAAGGTTGCAGGAGTTCCTGATCTCGTCATAGTTGATGGTGATTACTGAAACGGTATTAACAAGGAAGACAATAAGAATGACAACTATGATTGCCGATCTCTTCCTATTGAAGCTCCTCAGACATGCGGTCGTTTTGTTCATGAGGACACTGGACAACTCTCAAACGAACCAGCGGAATAGGGAGTGTCTCTCAGATTTACACAAAAGCAGATAAGAACTCATCAAAAGGTTAAAAAATTTATTTAATCTTCACAAGGGTTATTTTCATTCTTAGTGATATGGCGGAAATTTTCCTACGCATGGTTACATAAAAATTCGAAATGCTGCATTTGCCGTTTCAAATAGCCTGCAAAAGAAACGAGAACATTGCGGGCGATGCGGCTACTAAGAATAGAAAACCCAACTCTGTTAGCCAATCAGTTTTCAAAGTTCTCCTGAAACTCATGGTCCATGGCCTGTAAAGTGTGATCTTGGCGCAAGGTTTCAGCTATGTTTCAACTTTGTCTCAACTTTGTCTCAACTTTTTGTTTCAAAATCTGTCTCGACTTTTAATTTTCGACGCGTTTCAACTCTCAAAAGTCCGATCTGAAATTTAGCGTTTAAAGTTTGCTTAGCTCGCTTGATCTCGTTAGGATGCATATTAGCGCATATCAACGCATATCCGTGCATAATGATCATGTACTTGGGGCGTCATGACAACAATAGAGAGAGAGACATGTTTTTCGGAAAACCGGTTACATACACACACCGCCTTTATCACTTACACCGCGTTTCACCGTGTAAGATACCCTTATAACCCGTGAAAACAAAGAGAATGTCTATTAGGTAATTCAGTACAAAAATTAGTGGCTCACTCCAGGATGTTGTTGGAGTCCTGTTGCTCCAGTTGCTCCATCAGATCCCTCTCTTCCTGTCCATTCTGTGATTGTAGCGAGGGTTCATGATTAGTGTCACTCACACTCTTGAAATTCGGCAACTTATCACCGGGTCTCCTGTTATTCATATATGCTTGGCCACGATCCTTGAATGCGCGGAGTTCTCGTTTCAGGTCTTCCACCTTGGAAGCGCCCGCCTTTTGGAGCTCTGTTTGTAAGAATCTTAGCTTGATATCGTAATCCGGATCGAATTTGCCCTCTTGGTATAACTTGACCAGTTGTTTAGAGTCCCACCCAATTTTGCTGAAGTCTGAGTCTCTCTTGAAGTCGCCTAACGAGCCAACGGCGTTGTAATCGGCTGTGCCTTCGTATTCCGATTCAATCTGTCTCTTTGCAGTGTCAGCGGCAGTGCTTAGAGCTTCGGTGATATCAACCTTGACCCTGTTCTTGCTTTCGAGTGATTCCATGAACGTATCCTTCCCAGTGGGTTTGAACTTTCTACCAATCAACAAGTCACGGACCAACGCATCTCTATTCGGAATGTCCTCGTCCATCGTGATAAACTTTTCCTTTTCACGCAGGAGTGTACCGTCGTAACTTCTCATGAACTCCTTCAGTACATTTTCATTCTCTAACAACTTCAAGATATCACTCTTCTCTAGCCAATTCCCATTGATCAACTTGTTTTCATCATCAATCTTGTCCTTCAAGATGTTTTCCTGAATCCAGATCCTCAACTGTGGAACGTAAGCGTGTTCATTGTACACGTTATAAAGAGACACCTGAGGCGGGTATTCATGGCTTAGGATATCTCCAATCTTATTCGGAATGTAGATAGGGAATTTTTGGAAGTAGGACAATTTCAGAGGTGAAAGGTCTGACAATTGGTAGAAATGATCATTTCGACAATTGTACAACTTCATCTTGTAATTCAGGTCAAATTTCTTCTCAGCTGATAGGTGACTAGTTATTCCAAACTTTTTCTTTGTCCGACGAGTGTTTCTGATCATATGGTAGGCCTTGAGGAAATCAGCATCCTTTTGTTTCTGTTCATTCCTACTGATGGCATCATATAACGACGGCAACACATAATTGGGATCACGATGGATGATTTCAGACGTATCAGTGTGGTTCATCAGTTCTTCATACCGACCGGGGATGGAGCTGGCACTGACAGCAAGACCGGTGATATCGATGAACAATCCACTCTTGACATCAATGAAGCGAGCATCAATATGATTCAAGCCGTTCCCGTTCACCCTATGTGTGATAGAGCTAGAAACATCCAAGTAATAAGCGCCAAACCCTTCATTAGGGTCCTCCAAGATCAGTGAATTGTTGAAATGCTTTGCAAGTTTCATCAAGTCAGTATAGGGCATTTGGAAATCCAAATCGTCATCCCAAGGAAACATCATCCCATTGATATCATAACTCAAAAGGCCACCATGTGCTAACCAGGATACTATACCTGCGTTACCGGTGAATCTGAACCAAGTTCTCGCCATACGCGAAAGGATCTCATTTTGTTGGAACATGTCATAGGCCTTATTGTTGAAGAACCTCCAGTCATGATGGGCACCTTTCACAAGTTTCGTGTCCTTGATGAATTTGACTTCTTTGAAGTGTTTGTTCAGAAGTTGTTCTTTGGTGTTGAGTGAGTGTTTTAATGAATTTTGGAAGGCAATTTCACGTTTGTCTTGTGGGTTAAGCGTTTGAGATAAATAGGAAGGGGCATCGGATTGGAATCTTTCATGTTGAAGTTCAATTTGGTAGTCTTTGTACGTGATTGCATCTGATGATTTTGTAGGTGTCACATTATTCAAAAGATTTTGGAACTCTTCAGTAACGTTCAATTCCAAAGAATTCCTTGAGATAACAGTATCTTTGATCAGATCTTGACCGAAGATATTAAACTTCTGCTTATTTGAACCATCATTTGACTTGATTCCAACTTCAACATTGCAACTTTCAGTAGTGATGACCAACGAAACCGGCGCTGGAGCGACACTGTAGAGATAAGAAGCAGCCTGTAGAGCCTTAACATTTGGCCTTGCCCTTACCAGGTCCTTGAAGAAAATGAATCCTGGTTGATGTTTTGAGTTATCGTTCATGCAGTATTCAGGGCATTTTCTGGACTCCAAGGACTTCTTTCTTGGTCTTGCTGATCTTTTCTCGGATTCATTGCTGACTTCTCTTTCAAACTCCTTCTTGATATGGTCTGGCAATTGACCAGTCTCTTGACTTTCAATTGCCATCTCTTCGATCATCTTAATCTTGGGCATCCTTGGCAGGGGCTCTGTCCCATCATCATAATCTCTTCCCAGCAGAGTCCTCCTCAATCTCTTGTGTTGCCGTAGCTCATCCAACTCGTTATCTATGCCCATCTGCTGCGGCTTTCTGATACTCTGCACGCAGAACAACGAACAGTCAAACTTCTTGCCATTAGGAATATCAATGTACTTGTTCAGCTCTTCGCCGATGTAGGTCCAATCATACCAGCTGAAGGGCACCTCTATCTTGTTCAGGTCTCCGTGTTTGGAATATTCTCGTGTGATGTGATTGAAGTAAACAGCCAGTGTCAACCTCGGGTCAAAATCATACACCAATGGAGGGTCGGTGATGAACTCCTGTGGTAAAAGATATGTCGGCAGCAGCTCCTTACCAAACAGGTTTCTCTTGACGAAATCCGCAGGGAGCCTGTCATTGTGTGAGCTGTGGCCAAGACCATGCAATCTTTGTAAACGGCTCACGTGCGTGTCATCTGCCCGCCTGAAGTTCAACAGAGATAAGATGGACAAATTCACCAGGACAACGAGACTGAGCACCAACAGCACTTTGGGTCTTCGCAACTGAAACACTCTCTTCCATAGCATTGTTGGAACCCTTCCAGAATGGTAGCGTCAGAGCTTCAGATTAACTGGAGAAGCGGTTTTCAACGGATTTTTTTCTGACTCTGTTCCTGCATTTTAGCAGCAAAGTCCACTCTATGAGCAGGAAAAGAGAAAGATAGGCTAAAAGAAAGAAGTTCACATAGTCAAGGTACCATCCACAGTTACTCCATGCTTTGAGGTATAAGATCCTCGAAAACCTCGAAACTAGGGCTTGATTAATGTATCTCTGGAGAGATCTTCCAATATATTTTCTTGTGTATGATGCATAAGTAAATATCAGAACGGAGTTATTCGGATTGTGCTCCCTGGCGTAAGTCTCAGCACCAAATAAAACTAAGGTTAACTCACTATGAAATGAATATAACATCCATCGCCATTACACATCTGCAAAGAGACCATTTGCCCCTATGACAATCCCATTAAAGAACATCACTACTGTCATACTGGACATCGAAGGCACCGTTGCCCCCATTTCCTTTGTCAAGGATGTGTTATTCCCATATTTTTTAGAACAATTACCACAACTTTTATCCACCACGACTTTCCCTATTGATTCAGCCAGCAATGTCATCTCAGGGATCCTGTCCAAGTTCCCAGCTGAACACACGACTTCTAAAGAGTCACTACAGTCACACATCGAGGACCTCGTCGCACGTGATGTCAAAGAAGCTAATTTGAAGGCATTACAAGGGTTTATATGGCAATCAGGTTACGAGTCTGGTGATTTGAAAGCTCCTGTCTACAAAGATGCCATTGTGCATATCAAGAGTTGGTCGCAGAGTAAGAAGGTGTATATCTACTCCAGTGGCAGTGTCAAGGCACAAAAGCTATTATTTGCGTACGTCCAAAATGGTGAGGGCTCTGAGGATTTGAATGGGTTTTTAAGTGGATATTTCGATATCACTACTAGTGGGTATAAGTTTGAGAAAAGCAGTTATGAAAGTATCATCAAGGATATTGGCGTTGACGCTGATAATGTATTGTTCTTAAGTGATAATGTTCGTGAAGTTTCTGCTGCTGTGGAGGCTGGTTTGCATTCAAAGATTGTGGATAGACCTGGTAATTCCCCAGTTAGTAATGAAGACAAAGAGAAGTATGGTATCGTTAGCGATTTCAATCAATTGGAAATATAGAAGGCTACATCATTCTTTCACAGTTAATTAATTCAACAAACATGTAGTTCAAATGAATAAAAATACACACGAAATAAGACAGGCTAGGCTATAAGGACTCTCGAAACTCTCAAGTGTGGTCGTTGAAAAGGATATTAGCAGCTAATTCCTCATTCTTGTCACAGGCAAAGTACACTTGGATCACCAAATCTCTTTCAAATCCTAATTCGATCAGTCTGTTGATAGCATCTTGCTCTTGTTGAGTAATTTGGATTTGATGAGCTCCTTCAGGGATTTCAGTGCCTGGGGCAATTTCACCACCTTGTAAAGCTTCTTCATCTTCACCACCACTCAGGATCATTCTGATGAATTCTTCTGGGTTTTCTTGGACCAGACCTTGTAACTGCGGATATTGCTGTGATAATTGTTCTAACAATGGTTCCAACATTTCTGGATTAGTACGCACAATTTCTCTGATTTGATCTAACCCACCAGTGCTAGCACCACCGACATCGGCGTCTTCAGAAGTGCCTTGAGGGCCAGCGGCAGCTTGAGCAAACAGGTCATCTGAACCTTCGTCTTCTTCAACAGCAGCTTCTGGGGCTTGTGGAACGTTTCCAGCTTGTGGATCTGTGGCTGGAGCTGACTCCTGTGGAGCAGTTTGCTCAGAACCGGTAGGTAGGCCAGTCAGCAAGTATTCGACAGCACGATCTGGGTTGTTGAAAGCAGCCCTTAGAGCTTGTTCGACTTGTGGACGGTCATAGCCCATTTCCATGATTCTAGCAATTGCGGCATCTCTAGTGGACCCAGTAGCAAAAGTGGAGGCGTCGAAATCAGCAGACTCGGTGGAAGTAGATGCAGCAGACGGATCTGGAGCTTGAGATGGGGTTTCTTCGGTGGTTGAAGGTTGAGATTGGGCTGGAGCTGGGGCAGCAGGGGTAACTGGAGTGGTGGATTGAGCAGGAGTAGCAGGAGCAGGAGCTGTTGGAGCAGCTTTCTTGATAGCAACTTTCTAATGTTTTTAGTTAGTATTTAGTGTCTAAAGGAGGATTCTTTGAGTGCTTCACTTACAGAGATCATGAAGATGACTTGATCTTGGTCCTTGATGTTGGTACTTTCGATGGTTTTGTCATCCTGTAGGACCTTACCTGTGGGTGAAAAGTTAGTAAATAGTCTCATTCCACTATTTCAGCACACCATCACATACCTGAATACACAAATTTCAACTGTTTGGCCTCGATGCCCTTGATCTCAGCTAGTTTCTCCTTAGCAGTTAAGACCTGAACCCACAGAGTTAGTAGGTGTATAGAGATTTGGGCCACAAAACGCGCTATTCCCACGCAATTGAGGAGCAAAGACGATCCATACTCACCGAGTCTGTTGGCGCTAGCTCGAGTGGGATCTTTTCTTTCTTGAAGTCCTTGAAAACGACTTGCATCTTTGGCTGTGTCTGTGTTTGTAGGGAAGTTTTGTTTTCCTGTTGAAATTTTCATTTTTATCACTTTTGCCACTATTCGGTAAGCAGAGAGACCATGAGCAGAAGACAGATCAAGTACAGAACAAGCGGCCAGGACAACGCGCCGGCGGGTGAGGTGCCCAGAGGCGGCATCAGGGGCCCCAACAGTGCTCTGACGGAGTTTCTGCGCCAGCAGGGCATCAACGCGGAGGAGATCAGGCAGCGACACTTGCGAAGACTGGCTGGGGAAGGTGAAAGTGAAGATGATGAGCAGGAACAGGAACAGGATGGTGAAGCTGGTGAAGCTGGTGATGCCGGTGAAGCTGGTGATGCTGCCGAAGACGGCCACGAAGAGGTCAGAGTCATCGACGTGCCAGAAACTGACGAGGAGGAAGAAGACCCTGAAGAGCTCGAGATGCGTATCGCTTCCAGGAGAAAGAGAAGAGCCGCTGCTGGGAAGGACGACGATGAGTACACAGACTCCGAGGACGAGGCCACGGAGGACCACCCAAAGCGGAAAGTTGTTGGTGAAGAGGAAACTTGTGCTGGCTGTTTTAACAAGTTTGTCATTAATGTCTACTCCAAGACCAGTGATACTGGTGGCTACCTCTGTCCTGACTGTACCAAGATCCAGCTTGAAAAGGAGAAGGCCATCAAGCAGAATCAGTTGGTATCCAAGAAGAAGAGACAAAGATTAGCTGTGGCGTTGCTGAATAGAGAAGACGTCAAACTCCCAACATTACTCGATCTTGCCATCAAGAAAGTCACAGAAAAGATCGAATACGTCGAGCAATTTGGTGATATTGGCTCCATCAACATGAAGAAGATTGCGAAAATCCTTTGCAGAAACAGATCACTGAACGATGATACACTGCAGCTCTTCCTAGATCCAAAGTTGGAAAAAATAGAGTTCTGGGATTGTTCCAAACTGTCCAAAGACTCGTATGATAAGATTGCGTCTTACTCTCCCAACTTAACAGATTTGACATTATTGATGTGTGGTAAGTTTCACAACGACAATTTGCGTTACTTTGGTCAAAATTTGCACTCGCTAGCCAAATTGGAACTTGATGGACCTTTCTTGATCAGTAATGATTTATGGCAAAGCTTCTTTAAGACCGTTGGTGGGAAACTTCAAGTTTTCAAGGTCTCCAACACTCATAGATTCAACGATGAGACTTTCAAAGTATTCTTGGAAAAATGTGGTGCCAATATCACTAGTTTGAAACTGTCAAGACTAGATGGGTTGATAGAGAAGGAAAGTTATGATTTGATGCCTATGTATCTAACAAAACTTCAAGACCTTGAGATCAGTTATACTCACCAGGAAGATTTGGTGGATGATACGATGCTGATTAATCTGTTAAGTATTAATGGTGAATCATTGACCAGTTTGAACCTAGATGGTTCTTCTGGTCTGACTGATGAATTTCTGATCAACGGTGTAAAACCTTTCTGTTCTGGACTTCGAAAGTTGTCATTACAACTACTTGATCAGGTCACAAGCGAAGGGTTTGTCGGCTTGTTTCACGGTTGGGATATTAATTATGGTCTAAATGAAGTCTATTTGAGAAAATGTTTTTCCTTAGGTGATGAAGGTATCATTGAGATGATCTTACATAGTGGTTCTTCTTTAGTTGAATTGTCTATCAACTCGATCAAGGACCTAACAGTGACGACTTTCCAGATCTTGAAATGTCCAAACTTGACATACTTAGACACCGGTTTTGTTCGTTGTGTTGATGATGATGTGCTGGAACTATTGGGGAAGAATTGTCCACAACTAAAGGTTATTGATTGTTATGGGAATAATAGATGTACATCCAAGGCTAAGATCAAGGAAGGTTTAAAGGTTATTGGGAGACAAAGTGATACTGTCTAGGTGTATATAGTTTATGTGTTATAGTATGACGTTCTCTATTCTATTACGTTCAATGTCGCTAGTAATATTAATGGATTATAGTTACATTGTAAGCACTCTAAACAACTCTAGCAAATATCAAACGTCACAAGAAAGCAATGACAAAAGGAAAATTAGCATGACTTCAAATGTCTTTCATAATATAGTACAACGGGGTCTTCTTCTCTTCCTCTTTGGCTGACTCACAGTTTCGTTATCGACCCCATATTCGGCATTAACATAGTAATCACTCACGACATTAGCATCATAATTGTTGATTCCTGTTTGTTTCTTGGTCTTCTTGCCTGTCTGTTGTGAATCCATTAATTTACTCAATGCAGCAGTAAGAGCCACGTTGAAGACATGATTGATGTTCTCTGTGGTCTTGGCCGAACAAGTGATGTGATCATAGGCGCCAATGGCGATAGCTACTCTTTTGGCTTCCTCTTCAGGGACTAAGCCTTCAGTGGCGTAGAATTCCGGGTTATTTAACAGGTCCAGCTTAGTTCCCACCAAGATAATCGGTATTCCTGGACAGAAGTGTCTCACTTCTGGGGCCCATTTCTCCTTGACGTTGTGTAAACTGATTAGACTTGTGAGTGAATAACAAATCAACAAGACATTAACATCAGGGTATGACAATGGTCTCAAACGGTCGTATTCCTCCTGGCCGGCTGTGTCCCATAATGCGAGCTCCACGACTTCTTTTCTTGGGCCTCTGACATTGGTGATGTAGTTCTCAAAGATCGTAGGCACATACGCCTTGGGGAACTCGCCCTGTGAGTATGAAATCAATAAACACGTCTTGCCGCAGCCACCATCACCGACAACAACCAATTTTACATTATAATCGGCTTTTTTTCTCGTTGCGTCCACCTGGTACTGTGACACATCGCTGTTGAACCCCTCTGTGAGTCTTGGGGAGGACTGCTGGGACTGAATCTGGGACTGTCTCTTTCTGGCAATGTCGTATGGAGTCTCGAAGGACGTATCCTCCACTGCGGATGTACTCATTCTATTGGACTGGTAGTACGGCTTTGACAGGGTGCTCATCTTGTTAGTGCACTTTCGCGTTATCCTGTATTGGTTCTACTCCTGTCTCTGTTCCTGGACTCTCCAAGTAAGATAAATTAATTGCATAGATCTCGATCTTGTTATTTTTTTGTTTACATTTCGGACATCGGAATTCGTTCGCCGAAAGTATCGGAAATTCTCACTTTCACTACAAAAGGAATTCACAAGTGCAAAAACCAAGTATTAAAATGTGTCTATAAATATGCAATGTTTTCATGTGGAGATGGATCGTATCTCGTAGATCTTCTTGATGATCTCCTTTGGCGACTTGTCGACTTCTTCAGCAATGATACTTTGAGTGCTCTCTGGCAACCCCTTGAACAACTCCACAAAATCACCATCAATGACATTCTTTATTGGCTGATAATACCCTCTGTACCCCAAGTGCGATCTTCCAAGCAAAGTATGCACATGCGTACGCAAAGCCTTGGTCAACTTCGTGAAGAACCTGATGTCCGATTTAGTCTGTAATGGGATCAAAGCACCAATTGTACCTTGAATACCAGTGTACAACACGATGTCTTGCCCACCTTGGGTGAATGAGCCCTTGTTGAAACTAGTGATCACATCTTCGATGAAGAAATTACATGGATTGGTCAGCTTCTTCGGGGCACCGTTCAATTTGGAATCTTGGGTCAGAAAAAAAGTGCCGTTTGAGTCACTTGGTTTTGAAGTATCATCATCGCAGCGTAATAAGAATATATTACCGAATTTATCACCACCAACCACAGTGTTGTAATCAAGGACCTTGAAAGTGGTTAAATGACGTGTTAGAACATCATCAACAAATGGGATAAACTCGTTCATAGTTGGCTTGTAAACGGCATAGGTCACTGATTCTTTCAAATCGCCAATGAAGACACGTAAACCTTGGGTTTCCAACTTCACAATCTTAGACACGGTGGTGATCTCAGTGGATGCCTTACTCAACAATTGTTTCAAACCCATGTCATAGATTTTCAAATGGTTGTCAACGGCCAAGAGGGCTCTCCCTTGGAAAGGAGTGATGGCATGGATTGCACCGTTGAATTTCGTCTTGTGGATTAGGTTCAAAGTATGGTCATATGTGTGAACATGCGATGCTGTAAATGTACCTTTAGTTGGGTTGTAATCAACGGCAACGGATACCAGTAAGAATGGTTGGTTTTCTTTGGATTCAAAAGAGACGATTGATGATGTCAATATGGTTTCAGTGGGCTCCAGTTCAATGGCATTTTCGACTTCATTTGTCTCCAAATTGAATTTCTCAATGACATGATTTCTCTCTGTGATGAATAACGATGATTCATAACTGACCAAGTTCTTTGGTGTGGTCTTCAATTCAATGGCACCAGCAATATGGAACTCATTACCTAAGTCCCCAAAGGTGAAGATCTTTAACTTCTTCTTATAGATTCCAACACAACCATTAGCACAATCTTCAGAATCGAAAATGGTACCGTATCTCAAAGGATCAACCAACAAAGCACTTATCTTGAAATCATTCTTCTTACTCTCATGGATCACCCATGTCGTATTGGAAAAGGCAATGACCATGTTTTGGTTTTCATATCTCACTTTGTTCAATCTCAGGGGCTGATTACCCAAGTATTTCGTCCTCGTGTCTGATAATTGACCTGTTCTTTGATCTAATGAAGTTCTGACATAGACACCGTTCTCCAACCCAATGTTCACAGATAGTTCATCTTGCATTTGTAGTAACAAAATGTCAGTAGGTGGAGAATTCAATGCCTGTAATGATAACGAATCCAATGTGGAATCAGGCAAAGTGGATAGAACTCTGATAGTGGAATCTTGACACCCAATAACTAAGAAATTAGAGCGTAGTCTACCTTCAGGGACATCACCTAATGATATCGCTAAGATTCTTGAATCAAACTCCTTGTGCTCCTGATATTCAACAAGCATATCACCATTGTCTAGATCAACTTCAAAATAAACCAATTCGTTGTTTGATAACCCAACGGCTATTTGTTTGTTGTTGGAACTTGAAGTCAGGATCTTGATACCGGCAGGAGGAAACCACTCATTGATAACTTGTGAATCCTTAATGATACGGACACCATCTGGATAAACTTGTGCCAATGATTTTAGACCGAATTGTTGGATGCCAATGGTTGCGTCGGTTGTCAGTAGTCCAGAATTAGTGATCTCTTCAACGGTTTCACCAATAGATAACACCAATGTTGTATCAATGAAGGACATGATCAAGTACTTGTCATACACATCGGCCTGGGTGATTTTGGTGGTCCAGACTTTGTTAGCCATGGTTGGTAGGTCTGATTCAACAACTTCATTGATTGGAACACCATGTTGGAGAACACGTAATGAAGAATTATCAGCATGACCGGTCAATGTATAGACGTTGTTTACATAATCACTCTTTATCAGTTTTGTATCAAGGATTGGGTTCAAGCATTCTTGAATGGCTGTCAATAGTAAATTCTCGAGTTCCGTTCTTTCAAATGAAAGTTCTTCAATGGGTTCATTTGTATTGGAGGTAAATGGTTCTTCGGAACCTAGTTTTTCAAATTGGTACAAGTACTTGTCACCATATTCGGTATCAGCAAATAGAAACCCAGATTTCAAGATAATTAAAGACGTACATAATGGTAATGTATCGAAATATGAAATGGTGATTGTAGGCTCATTATCGAATGGTAATTCCACCTTCAACAAGTCACCAAGGTTAGATTGTAATAGGAAGAAGAATTGGTTCTTCATCTTATGGACAACACCTGCCACTATGTAGCTCTCTTGACCATTCAGTCTTGGGATGTTGATTGACAACTTTACGTCATCTAGAGCACCATGGTAAGTAACAATATTCTTTGAGCACACCAGAACACCTGAGGGACCATCATTGCCGCCTGGGACTTGCAATAACAGATTGGAACTGTTTGAAATCTTTTCACTTCTTTTCCTCACAATGTTATTCAAACCTAAATCTAACTCATAGAACGTTAAATGGCGATCAGTGTTCTCAGAGGCATCAATCTCGATAGCTGCAAACAATGGATTTTCATATCCCACATCAAGACCAATTGTGGATATCGTTAAGATTCCAGATCTGTTGGCTTCTAATGGTGATGAGATTGTAAGTTCATTGTTGAAATCTCTATTCAAGACATAACATAATTTATTCTTCTCAACAGCGGTCAGCAGCAGTGCACGTCCCTTAGAATCAGAGGATAATTGGTAACCAGGGGAAAGTCTCCTTAGACCAGATTTAGCAAATGGTTCATTGAATAAGGGCACAAACTTATCGTCCTTGTACTCCAAGATGGATAAATTACCAGAATCAGACGTGACAGCAATGTAATCTTTCCCTGCTCCAGCGATCTTGAAATTATTGATAGACCTTATGATAGCAAATACATTCTCCTGGTGTAACAGGACCAATTTCCCTTCATTCGTGTCAACTTTGTATATCTTCAATGTATTAGAAGTTGCAATGATGATTTCCTGGGACTTTTTTCCTTGAAAGTTCCCAACAATGGACGCTAGAGAGTTGGCATTGTACTGAAGTGTCAGATTATACAGGCATATCGAAGTATCCAGCGACATTTCTCACTAACAAAGTTCAAATTCCACTTCTTTTCGCCTTTTAGCGCTACTAAACTAAAAAGATAAAGTGTTTATACTAAAAAAGACAAACTTCAGAAATTCGCGAATTCGCGGTTTTTCCTATTAAACAAAATGTAGAACGAGTTCGCGGAATCTTTTTCCTTTGAACCGCGAATTAGTTTACCCGGAAAAACTCTCCGGAAAAACTTTTTTTATTTGTAGATGTGGTCAGGAGAAGACCTTTCCAAAGGGCCAAAAGGGATAGAATTGGAGAAAGAGCCACTTGTATCAGGTGATTCAGAGGGGGAGAAAGGTGCTGGATATAGTATTCACCCGGTGTTTAGAATGGCGTATTTTGCCACTGTGAATAAAATCTCTTGAGAGAAAAGGATTTATGTAGGGAAGCTCTTTCTAGGTTGCCCCACACTTTCCCTTTCGGATGAAATCTCTCTTCATTATAAAAATCTCTCCACATATTTCAATTGGACATCAATTTTTCTTTTTTGGATTTCAATTATTATCGCTTCCCACAAATAACGCCACACGCAAAAAAGTCAATCAGACATACAAAAAAAGAAAATGGCCCCACTGAATGCTCCTGAGGCCACTGAGGAGTCGACTATTGATGTCTACATCCGTATGAACGATGACCAAGAGAAGGATTACTGTTTCGGTGTCAACTTGAAAGATGATTTCAATTCTCTTCTGAGAGTTTATGATATCTTAAAGATCAGTTTGAGACCTTCTGTGTTTTACCATCATAAGCCAACAGGCTTCCAGGTCTCCACTCATCCCGGATTGTTGACCATCCATGGTGGGTTGCTGTTCTCTGACGATGCTCATAAACAGGTGAAGGATGTTAAGCTGACTGATAAGATTGGTGATCACGTTTGGGCTGGTCAATTATTACTACCGGTTTGGAAACATGATAATGCCACTTTCTTTACTTTCATTATCGTCTTGGCCGCTTGGTTATACACTGACTTGCCAGATGTGTACAGTCCTACCCCAGGTATCTGTCTAACCAACCAGGCTTCCAAATTATTCTATTATATCTTGTTACAATTTGGTCAGGATAAACTTGCCTTGGATATCTTGTCCGAAACGATTCCTAACAAATCTACATACATGGCCCAAATGATTTTCTTCACTTTTCATGTGTTGAAAACCTTGATTTTATTCCTATCTTTCTGGTCCGGTTTGTTTAACCCATATACTCTAAACCCATACAAGACCTATCAAATCAATAAGAATGATAAATTGGACGAATCCAAAAAGGAACAATTGATGGAAATTGGCTGGAGAGGTTCCAGAAGAGGTATCTTGGACGAATACAGAGATTACATCAAGGATGTTGAAGTTAAAAAATACGGTTCAATCGTCAATGCTTCCAAGAATGGTTTATTTGACAAGATTAGAAAACCAGTGATTAAACTAGGTAAAGGTGAAGGTTTCGACACTCCATTGGACTCGAAGAGACAATTGGATGACTTGGTTAAAGATCCAAGCAAATTCACCATCAGTTATGAATACTATGAGGAATTATTGGTTTGGTTCACTGAACATATGCAAGCGCATCCAGACACTGTGAGTCAAGATATCAAGAATTTCAGAAAATTCGGTCCAAGTGGTTATACTGATAGATTGAAATTGATTGTGGAAAAGAGAAGAGAATTGGACGCTGAGCAGGAAAAGAAGAGTGCTGAAGCTAAGAAGAAGGACTAGTATGTTTACTTGGAACAGTGTGGATGTAATTCATTTTGAGTAAAAGGGTGAACAATTGTATATTTGACGATTAATTGCTTTTTAACGTATGTGACTTTATGTTAAACTTTAGGTGTGTACTGTTGTAAGTGTCATGTAACAAGAGTCCAATTTTGTGGAGAAAAGAGAAATATCATATATGGAAAGACAAGAACAGCAGCACGGAAATCACCTAGTGCAGTGGAGCTCTGATGTGGATGAAAGAATCACATTTCGCTCTCTATGCCGCTCTACAGTCGTTTACAACCTCTCCAATTCATACAACATCATAATTAAACTAACTGTCAGCCTTAACATTCCCAAAATTCTTCTCAGCCTTCTCTTTCAAGGCTCTGGCAGCGTCCATGGCTTCCTGTTGATCACCTTTCACGTTAGCACTCCCGACAAGGTCACCTGCAGAGGCAAGCTTGTGTTGGTTGCCCACGTCATTGTCCAGACTCAGCTCAAATTGCTGGTCCTTCTCGGGACACATCATGTAGATGACATACCCAACAAAGCACAAACACGCCAGGTAAAGCAGCGATTTCTTCATAGGCGTCGTCAAGTAGCTCCTCTGGCGGGGCTTGAGGTTATAAGGAGCTGGTAGGCCTCCCTGCATTGTTGATTGTGTGGTTGTTGGTGTGACTTTCTGCGTGGTTTTTAGTTTGTTGTCTATGAAAGTGTCTTTGATTTTTTATGAACTAATAGCCTTATACTGTTAAACAACGAGAAGAACGAGAGCAATATCGGTGGAAAAGATCTGAAAATACCGCTAAAATAACAGATGTTGACACTATGATATTGCTATCACACCACTATACACGGTTTAAACAGTCAGCCCCTTTTGGTGGGCGTCCTGGCGCTCTTGCCAGATGGTTTTACCAGTGCAACTACACACATGTTTGTCATTTTCCCAGACACCAGCACTTCTGGCAATGACACCGGCCAGGGAGCCCTCTGTCACGTTGTCTCTATGTGCACTAACGATGAAGGATCTCCCTATCAAGTTGCTGATTTGGAGGTCCACCGAGGCAAAGGTCTGCCCACTGAACAGACCAGCTCTGTCCGATGGGGTACTGACCTCGACCGGTGGGAGATTCAGTAGGGAGCTGCCCGTGGAGTGGGCACCTTGGGAGATGTTCCCACTGGATCTAAACGATGGGTAATAAACACCCTTGGCCAGCCCGTTCAAAGTAATATCCACCAGCACTTTACTGTCAGCAGTGGCCACGATTCTTGCAAGACCCTTAACGGGCTCCAGGTTGTCCTGCTGGGCAAACGACTCCAAAATGGCCACGGCAGCGGAGTTTGGCTTGCCTGTGCCCCTGATGATAGCGTCTCTGCCTGTGTCCTGGATGGATTTAATGATTAACGAAGGTGCAGTGGAGCCCTCAACGGATACTCTCTTGTTCTGGAGATCAATGTCGAAAGAGTGCACGCCGTCCAGTTGGGACAATGCACCTTTCACGCTGTCAACACAGCTTTGGCACGTCATATCGACATTGTAAACGGTCTGTTCGAGTTCGATTAGTAAACCTGGCATGTTGGGGAGCTCTAGAATACGAGAGTACTCACCTCGAATAAAGACATTGTCATTGTAGTGGATGATCTGGGTTATTTATACCAAAAAAAAATAAACACAGGAGTCCTTGTAACAGGGTGTCAATTCCAATCTCTCTGATCTGAGCAAATAACTATCAAGGTCGGTCAAACTGAGTTAAATATGCTCGTTCAATTGTTGAAATCACCGGCTTATAAATCATACGAATACTGTGGATACTATTATTATACAGTGCTGAAGTTTACTCCTGTGGTGATATGCCTTGGAGGGAAGGTATGGGCTGGTTTTGCGTAACTTTCAGCACACCTCCCTAATTGAACCATTAAAGCCTTTTAAGAAAGAAGAATGAAAACTGAAATGTGTCAAGTTTCCATCACTTAAACATTTTCGCCGCTCAATTTAACATCCAAGATGAGTATTTACATGTCCTTAGTAAGTACATTAGCCTTGTATCTTCCCTTTAAACTCCCATACTAAAACAACATCACCAGGTCTTTGGCCTTCTTATGGCCCAAATGGTCTCATTAACAGTTCTTGTGCTACCATTGCCTCTATCACTACGTAAGCCATTATTAGTGCTCAATCAAAAGGCTTTTGACTCTAGGCAGTTCAGAACCGTGATTTATATCACTGGTGTATTGATCGGGATGTTATTCATTGACTCACTGCAGAAAGTGGCCAAGTTGAAGACTAATGATACCCTTGACCCATCACAGTACAAGTCAACATTCGCTCATGGGACAGACACGATGGTGAGAATCTTTTATAATCAGAGAAATATCTACATCTCCGGTGCCGTGCTATTCCTTGGTGTCGCGATCCCTACGGTGTTTCAGATCATCAAGAGACTGATCAAGTATGAGGAGTTGAGAATTGTTGGGTCGGATCCAAAGGTTCTTAATGGCAAAATCAAAGAGTTAAAGGAGAAATTGGCCACAAAGGAGAAGGACATAGAGACTTTCCAAAAACAGAAGAAGGGCTTGGAAAGGGCCTATAATGATCTAAGTGATCAACTGAATGCTGAGTCTCGTCCTTCTAATAAGAAATCTGATTAGTTGGTTCCCCCGAAAGGGTTGGTGAGCTAAGGTAAAGAGAATTGCAAGAATATATTCAATATCAGGTTTATTTGTAGTCTACGATCAAAGTACGAGGAAAGTATAAGTGTATTTTAAAATTCAATTGACATTCATATAAATCAGAAGAAATATCACTAAAAATCATGATCAATACCAGATGGCCAAACTTCATTCAAATGCTCACCAAACAGCTCTTTGACCTTCTCGACAACCTCAGTATCATCCACAGTCTTGTTCACCACGGCCCAATATTGCTTGATAGCATTCTCCAACTCCACAACGCTAGAGACACCGAGGACGACATTCCCATGTGGCAAGAATTCTCTGATAGAATACCTGGTTGCCAAATCAGCCAATTCAATACCATATTCTTCTTGTGTGAACTTTGCAACCTCTTCGCAACGCTTTCTTAGTTCCTTAGGTGCTGGGTGGAATTCATGCGTTGAGCCCGATCTCAACAATGACATACTTAGGATGGATCCATTCAATAGCTTGCCCAATTTGGCCTCATTGTAAAATTTGTCAATGTATTGGCTCAATCTCTGGTTTTGCAAATTGTAATTGGAGTATGACAGAATGGCATCCAATGGACCAATTTCTGGTGATTTGGAGGCAGTGAGAGCGATATGATATAGGAAATCAACAGGATAACCAGAGACACCAAAATGTTTGACGATACCTTTCTCTTTAAACTCTTTCAACACTTTCAAGGCCTCCAAGATCTCCTCTTCTTTGACGAATTCAATGTCATGTAGGTAAACGACGTCCAAGTAGTCGGTGTCCAATCTATCTAGTGATCTAAGCACGGACTTCTTGATAGATTCAGGTCGATAGTCGAAATCATCCAGTTCCACTCTCCCAGCTTTGGTGACGATGTAATAGGTCTCTCTTGGGAACTCTGGTTTCAATTCCTTCAAGGCCTTACCAAGCAGAATCTCTGAAGGACCATAATAAGGGGAGGTGTCCAGTCCAACAAGACCATTGTTGAAACCGATCTTCAAGATGTCTTTGATGGATAAAGACTCTGGATTGTCGTTGAATTGTTGGGAGAACACAGCACCACCAAGTAGTAATGGAGGCAGGTCGCTCAGTTTACCGGAAACGGGGACTTTGGAAGGTCCAATTGGCTTTAAAGACATTGTTAGGTGGTGATTTAGTGACTGATCAAGGGTTGTGTAGGAAGTTGAAACTTGAAACTTGTAAGTTGAAAGTTGCTATGATTTGCCATCCTGTGGTGATTTTGTTATTTTGTTATTTGCTGTCGGGAAATAACTACTGGCATTTGCTATTATATTTAACATTTTACATTGTGTCAACTCCAGTGATGACGGAAAAAAGCACAAAGAGATCCCTGGAGGTCAATGATTCCAATGAGAAGTTTGTCGATGTGTGTATGAGTAGTTCAGTGCAGCTTTTGCCGCTTTTTCAGCTTGTCAAAAGAGGCGATTACTGGTGGAACTGTATTCCCACGATAGAACTGTACTAACAATCACCATAGATCGGGAAGAACAAGAGAGTCACCGTCAGGAAGTTCAAGAACACCAGCCTGGTGGATATCAGAGAGTTCTATGAGGCCGGTGGTGAGTTGAAGCCTGGCAAGAAAGTGAGTTCCCAGCCCACAGTTCCCTAATCATTGTTATACAACTGGTACTAACTAAGCACTACAGGGTATCTCTCTGACAAAAGACCAATGGAACACCATTGTGGAGCACTTGGACGACATTCAGGAGGCTCTGGGTTCTTTGGATGCTCTGGATGAAGAGCATACTGCTAAGAAGGCCAAGTCTGTGAAAACGAAGGGTTTTGTGGTGAAGGATGACGTTGAAGAGTGAGAATCTAATTCTATAAGAATAAACAAAAAGTCACAGAATGAAACTACTGCTAATATAAACTTCCTATTCTGTAAACAAATCACGAATGGCTCGTAAGTACGCTTCTATCTTTTGCTACAATCACCGTATTGTGTTTTGTTTCTCTATTTTTGATAGTGGTATGGCCCGTACCAAGTGCTGGATAATTTAATCAATTTGGTTTACAATATTGATTATATTAACTCTCTCGCTTTTAGTACAAAACAGTATTGAAAGTTCCAGTTTCGCTACAGAAACGTACCCAGACAACACTCAGCAATGTCCGACGGGTCCTACTCTCCCACAAACACAGACAAGACTCCGCTGTTGGGAGACAGTCCCGACAAGAGCAACAGAGACAGCCATTCAGGGCAAAGACCTCAAAGACCTCAATCACATCAAACACACCAAACACATCAAGTACACTCAAGGCCACCCCCAAAGCGCAGACTGACCTTCACGGGCCCAGCCCCAGTCAACCTGAACCCTCATTCTGGGAGACCGTCCTTCTATGAGTCCTCCTTAGACACGTTTGACCATCATGACGATGATTTTGAAGTTACTGATGCCCTGGGCCAGATCCAATCAAGAAGCAATTCGTTCGCCAATTTGGCTGGTCAGCAGCACACTTACCTTCGAGACTTGAGAAACTTCGAGTCACAAGCGGCCTCTAGTTCGAAACCAAGACGGTATTCCAATGTGAGAAGAAACTCTAGGCTACGGAGCTCAAGTTCCACAGAGAACCCTTTCGTTCATGCAGGTTTAGGTCAAGGTTCAAGTCCTAGCTTTGCTGAAAGATGGGTTAGTCGCCAGCATCAGATCAATCAGTACGGTAGCATTGGGAACCAGGTTGCTATTGACATTGACAAATTGCAGGCTAATTCAAGCATGTTTACAGACCCAAACAAATCACAAAGAGGTGATGATTCAGACGTGAGTGATTTTGATTCAAACCCTTCCTCCAGAGATAGTGACGGTGAGTCATCATTGGATGATGTTTGTTTCCCCGTGGATAATTTGGATTATAATGAAGGGACCAGAAAATGGCCAGATTTGGAAGTGTTGGAAGAATTTTATGAAGAGGAGACAACAAGATTGAAAGATGAGGCATTGAGAGAAACAAGTGAAGCTAATTTCAGATTTGATGTGCATAATGACGACGATGACATTAGTACGAATGATAATGCTTCTGGTGTTGGATTTTCGTACCCTATTGTCACCAAGGTTGATGCTCCACCAGCTTCAGTTCCATCTTCTAAGCCACAAACATCAACTTCCCCATTGAATGCTAGTGGATCACAATATGCCTCAAGATTACTTGGTAACCAAAAGATCAATGAAACAGAGACTTTAAATGGGAGATTAAGACCACCAAAGATCAATCCATTTGACAAAAAAAGAGTTAACAATGCTGATTTCCTAAGAACCATTAATTATCCTCCACAAATCGTTAATAATAACCCAGAGCATTTCAGATTCACTTATTTCAGAGAAGATTTAGATTCCACTGTTCATTCTCCAACTATTTCCGGCTTATTACAACCTGGTCAGAAATTCAGTGATTTATTTACCTACTCAGAGTACTCTAAAGATCAAACAAAGAGTACACCCTCACTTTCTACGAAGCAAGGTGCTACACCAACTCCAACTGCGAATTCCAACACAAACTCTGTCAAAGATTCAACATCAGAGTTGAAACCATTGGAAGAATTATTGATCCAAGAAGAAGAGAATGGTTCTGCTTCAGCTGCTGATCGAGTTTCTCCATTTTGGTTAGATGTATTGAACCCAACCGAAGAAGAAATGAAAGTTATTTCAAAGGCCTTTGCCATCCATCCTTTGACTACTGAGGATATTTATTTGGGTGAAACTAGAGAAAAAGTTGAGTTGTTTAAAGATTATTACTTTGTTTGTTTCAGATCATTTGATATTGTTCAAGAGAAGGCTAAACGTCGTGGAATTAAATTAAAAGAAGTCAATAGTGAGAGTGATAAGAAACCCAATGGAGGGTTTTTTTCCAAACTCTTTGGCAGAAGACAATCATCATCTGCCAGATCAATGAATTCAAATCTAAGTGATAATGTTTCACAGACATCAAGTTTCAAAAGACGTGCTAGAGAGATTGAATTGGAGAAATTCCAAAGAAAGTCTGGTGATAGACATAAACCAAAGAACAATGAGCTGGAACCATTGAACGTTTATATCTTGGTATTCAGACATGCTGTTATTACTTTCCATTTTGCACCAACTCCACACCCAGTCAATGTGAGAAGAAGAGCTAGATTATTAGGGGAATACTTGACTGTGTCTGCAGATTGGATTGCTTATGCTTTGATTGATGATATCACTGATGCCTTTGGACCAATGATTGAGAGTATCGAAGATGAGGTGAATGATATTGAAGATGCAATTTTACATATGAATGATGATTCAGATTCAGATTCTTCAGATGATGAATCTGATTATGATAACATCACCACGGTTACAAGTTTAAAAAGAAGAAAATCCACAGTTATGCATCTGTTTGATGATAAGAGATCTGTGAAGTCAGTATCCACTGAATCGACAAGATCTACCGCGTCAAATGTGATTGAATGGAAAAAGAAAGGTGATATGTTGAAGAGGATTGGTGAGACAAGAAAACGTGTAATGTCATTGTTGAGATTATTAGGTTCGAAAGCAGATGTCATCAAAGGTTTTGCCAAACGATGTAATGAACAATGGGAAGTTGCACCAAGATCCGAGATTGGGATGTATTTGGGAGATATTCAAGATCATATTGTGACGATGGTTCAATCATTAAATCATTATGAGAAATTGTTGGCAAGATCACATTCGAATTATCTAGCACAGATCAACATTGACATGACCAAAGTGAACAACGACATGAATGACGTGTTGGGTAAGATCACGATCTTGGGTACAGTGGTGTTACCAATGAACATTATCACTGGTCTATGGGGGATGAATGTTATTGTCCCTGGTCAGGACCACTCGGGACTGATTTGGTTTTGGTGTATCACTGCGGGCATGTTCCTGTTTGCATTCAGTTGTTACATGTATGCAAAGAGGGTCTCGGGGATTGGGTTATGAAGTGTATATTCGATTAATAATGCATAGAGATAGTGATAAATGTATTGAGTAATAAAAAAAGAAAAAAAAGAAAAAAAAGAAAAAAAAGAAAAAAAAGAAAAAAAAGAAAAAATAGAGTTGGGACCCTCAACTGGCCCCTGCATATATTAGCTGGCACGTTGTGATCAAATCGTGACTCGGAACCATCTGTGGATATGTGGAGTCCCACAAATCTTATTAACCAAGCTAACTGTTCTACTGTTATATTAGCACACTTTAGACCCAGCAAATTCTCCTTAAATTTTGTCCTTGTGACTGCTTTCTTGGTGACAAAGTATTTCAACTGTAAAATATTCAAGACTTTTCTTGCCTTTTTTGCTTTTAATAGCAAAAATTTGTTAATTCGTAAAAAAGAGCAAAAGAACAAAATAACAAAAAGAAGGAGCAAATTTATGTTTACAGAAATTGTGGAGAATCCTTAAAGAAAAAGAATTTTAAACCTGAAAAGAGAGAAAAGAGAAGAAACAAACGCCACTGTTTTTTTATGTAAAATACCCCTTCTCGCATTTAATATCCCAATTTCATCGTTTGTTCTGCCGAGATCTACACACCCGCGAATTTGTACAGAGGTACAAATTATACCAAATTCGAAACCATTTTCTATTAATATATTAAAATATTTAAATTCCCTTAGTGATTGATTCCCCAATATACACACTATATCTACCATCCACGATGCTCTTCCTATTGCCACTACTTTGCCTGCTGCCCGTGGCTCACGCTAGAACCTACCACGAGGGCGAGGCCATCCCGCTCTCCGTGCGGGCACTGACTTTTGGCGGGAACAGCAGGGACGAACAACTTTACCTCTATCCTGTCAGCTATTACAACGATACCCTAGACAACTGTGCACCGCTGCCGCAGGAGATCCAGTTAAGTAGCTCATCCATCAACTCCACCAACTCCACTGCCAATATCACCACCAGTACCATCCTCAGAGAGGACCTCTTGTTTGGAAATCACTATTATAATGCTCCAATGAATACCACTTTCCTCGAGGGAAAGACATGCCAACTCTCCTGCGACAAGAGATACAAGGAAGCCAACGTCTCCTTGATTAATGATCTGATCAAAAGAAACTACCTCCTGAACTTCTTCATTGGAGACATTCCAGTCGGTAGAGAACTCTTTGATTCACAAACCTCAAAGTTCTACATCGACACGGGTGTGCCTATGGGCTACTTGGACATGGACAAGGTACCGCATTTGTTCAACCATTTCCAGTTCGTCGTCTATTATATCTCCCAGGGCCTCGACTACAGCCTTCTTTATGCCACCATGAGCACTCAGTCCCTGACCAGAATTCCACAGGTCCCTTTGGCCTGTGTCCTAACTCCACCTTTGGTCCTCCGTTATTCGGATTTCGCATATAATGGCAACAGAGTCACCTATGATATCGTCTGGAAAGAGGTCCAAGTCACTCACCCAGGTCAAATCAAGACTTCGGAGATCTACAAAAATGATGTTGTCAGACCCTTTATCTCAAACTCCATCTTGTTCATCTTCATGCTCTTGACCGGTATAATTTGCACATACACCCATTACACCACTAAGCCGCTCATTACTTCTGAGAAATTGCATATCATTTACAAGAAGAGGGAAGCAGCGTCCAAATCCTCTGTCACCTCCATCACCTCCACTAGTTCTTCAATCCACGATGAACCCTCATCCAACTCTAAGAATGTCTCCCTAGACTCTTATGATTCCTACATTGATGAAAATCTAGAACTATCATGGCCATCATTGGTTAATGATGTGTTTAGAACTTCTCAATTGTCACCATTGTTATACAATTTGATAGGCCAAGGCTCCCAATTCACAGTGTTTGGTTTCCTTGTCATCTTACAATTAGCCACTGGTGCCCTACAAATTGACGGTAAGGACAATAACAACGAATTTGCTTATGGTGTTGTTACACTATTCAATTTGACCGCTGTCGTTCCAGGTTTTATCAATGCCTTTTTGTTCAAGACTTTTGAAAAGAATACCCCCTCTGCTGGTGCTGCTTCTTCATACCATTTGAAACTCGTTTCATCTATCGCATTGAACGCCCTTGCATTACCAAGCTTCGCATACATCCTAATCAACAAACTAAACAACACTCACGAATCAGTCAACTCTCCAATCAGGATCTCATCAGAATTAGTCCACGCCAACACAAGAAACTACATTATTATTACCACTTTAACCTATGCCATCTCATTATACTTTTTAAAAGTCGAGACATATCGCGTCAATGATATTCAGAAGAAGATTGCTCCATTACCAATCACTTTCAAGACCGTTCCAAACATGATGATCACCGGGTTGTTCCCATTCGGTATCGTCTTGATCCCATTGTCAACATTGTACCTCTCACTATGGTATAACCATTTCTTCTCCTGTAATGGCCTCTTGTTCAACGCCATCCTGCTCGTGACCATCCTGACGGCGATCAGCGTGCTGAACATATATCACTCCCTTGCAATTGGAAACTGGAAATGGCAATGGTACAGTTTCCTAAGTGGATCCTCCATCGGTGCCTACTCCTTTGGTTATTCCTTCTACTTGACCAATTTCCAATTCGGTGACCATGCCAGTTTTGTCATCTTTTTATTGCAAAACATCACCATCTCAACCATTTTGGCCCTTGTTGGTGGCTCAACTGCTTACATTGCCTCTTTCTTCTTTGTCAGAAAGTTGTACGCTGGTTTAACTTGAACTAATCATCCCTCTTATCATTCATTCACAGTTATATATATATATTAGAAAAGGTGGTTTCATACTACCTTGCGAACTAATAAAACCCAATCACATATTACTTACTTACGTATCAGACACACCTTCTCTCTCCACAGTGTACATTTTTGTTATATGCAATTCTTGTATTCAAAAGATACACTTCTTTCAAAAGACAGTACCATCACTGTATAGATCAATAGGAGGCCCTTTTGCCTCTGGTCTCTTTATAGCTGCAATTTCACGTCCTGATTTCCAACTCCCGGCTTCGATTAACTGTGGTAATGACAGATTAGCTCCTAGTTTCTCATTGATGAGGGGCAAGATATAATCAAGAAATCCAATGGTGATACTTCTCCATTCGACAATGACGCCATCAGAAGGCTCGAAACTTGGGATCTCAGGCGTATTGGACCCTACTTCTCTTGATAATTTTAACCCACGTTCCTCATGTTCAGGTTTCAATTTAATCACACCAAAATCGTAAAATAAGCCACCGTTTCTGTATTCTGGCAACCCTGTCAACACATCGGCATTCTTGATTTGGAACTTGTATCCATAATTCTTCAATGGTTCTAATAATGAATAAGTTAACCATTGTGTCAATTTATGGAATGGGATGATCTGATCAATGAGCTCAGTCTTACCCAGTTTGGTCTTTGTGGTGGATAAGGGCCATGCATCACCTAGTGCAACACCATCAATTGAAGTACGGCCTTTAGGCCAAATCGAGGAAAACCCGAGCATTAACACATCCCATAGATCAGACAATTCTAATTGATTATCGTCACCGATGGTATGCGTACTGTGTAAATAATCAATCAAATTACCAGCTCTTCCATCCTCACCAAAGATCTCCACGTTGGACTTCAGTGCAACACCGAGGTTCTGGATCAATGACAATCTCCCCTTGGAACCAGACAATGGATTAGTCTCACTAATCTGGAATGCCCTAATCAATGAGTCCTCGTTGAAAGCAATCAATTCTTGAGCAGAGATCTTGTATGGATCATTTGGATCATCACTCAGCACACCTTGTTTGAACAGGTCGATGGATGCAATTGCTAGCCCCTCCGATCTGTTGAACACATGACCGGTGTCCAATTCTTTGTATTTCCATCCGTTACCGGCTCCAGCATCGACCAGTACACTGAATACGAACAAATCAACCAACTTTCTCCCAACTTCAATAGAATTGTACTTCACCTCCCATTGTTCAATCAATGACTCGACTCGTTTCACATCACCAGCATTCAGATGGCCCCAACGACCATGAGGTGGGATTGTACTGAAGTCAGAAAAGTCTCTCTTGATGATCTGGATAACAAAGTCCAAAGTTGAATCTATTTTGGATAGATCAACGTCAAAGTATTCCAAGTTGTTCTGTAATGCAAGTTGAAAGATTGGTTTGGTCTTCTCTCTGACAGATTGGATCTTTAGTAACTTCTTAGCTTCAATGGCTGACATGATGCTTTTGGGCTCTGTGATTTACTAAGTTGAATAAACATTCAATAAACTTAGCCAATTCTGAGACGCCTCCTGGTTTATATACAACTTTGAGGGAACTGTTCAACTCCTTATCATATGTTATCTCCGGCGGACTTCCAAAGGCCCAGGAGGATTAACAAAAGTAAGTCATGTGATTTGCCACGTGATTTGCTTTATGTGTCTCGCTTGTGACAAACATCCAAACACCAGTGACTCTTTTTTTTTTTCGCTGCTTGGGTATAGAAAAATGAAAAATTTTTGAAGATCATAAACTATTCACCTTTGGACCTCTAACCATTTCAAAGAAGTAAAAGGTATTATTCAAAATGGCTGACGTTGAAAAGAAAGAAGTTGAACAACAACCACAAATTCACAAAATCAGAATTACTTTAGCCTCCACCAAGGTTAAACAATTAGAAAAAGTTTCTGCTAACATCATCAAAAATGCTGAAGCTTTCAACTTGGTCAAGAAAGGTCCAGTTAGATTACCAACCAAAGTCTTAAAGATCTCCACCAGAAAGACTCCAAACGGTGAAGGTTCCAAGACCTGGGACGCTTATGAATTCAGAATCCACAAGCGTGTTATCGACTTACAAGCCCCAGCTAACATTGTTAAGCGTATCACTCAAATCACCATCGAACCAGGTGTGGATGTCGAAGTCACTGTTGCTGCTTAAATTCGGTTTTAAGTAAAAGTAACAATGACTTATTAAATTTCGATGTCTGTTCTTTTCGTTTGAGTCTTTATTTTTCATTGGTTAAAATTTCATTGTCAATTCTATTATGATACTATGCTGTGTTAAAAGGTTTAGTGTTATGGTTGTCCTTGTATGTTTACTCTAGGTTATTCAGTTTTAATACCTCTGGTAACTATCAGTATTACTTGGATGTGGATTTATTGGTTCGTTTTGATGATGTGTTTTGATTAATGAGATTTGTATAATTTTAATGAGAGGGATGGGTAACAAATAATGGTGTAGTTTTTCATAAAATCCTCTCCTTGGTATATTGTATATCGATTTCTTCTACAGGCTGCTAGTTTCGAGTAATAATTTGGTTGAAGTCAATATAGAAACTTCTGAGATGAGGAACAAATGATATCCCACACTACAGCGATCGGGGAATGAAGAGTCTTTCCGGTGAACTATAACTTTCCCGTTGCTGTTTTTTTCTAACCATGGGGCTCTTCCCAGCTTCCAGCCTCCGAGAGCCGATAACTCTCTGTTTGCAAAATGTCGCAGGCTGTTATTTTTCTATTGTTATGACCTCCACTTTTCCATCCTCGGTTAAACTACACACGCTTAAAATTTGGTGTCACTGAGTATTCGCCCCGCAAAAAAAAACAACCGATCAAAGCTTGAACCTGGGCGGCTGTTTCTCATATAAAAAGGAGCAATTGTCACTTTTCCTCAATTGTTTCCCGCCACAAGACATCAGACTGCAATAAAAATGTCGCTATCTTTCAAAGACAAAGTCGTCGTCGTCACCGGTGCCGGTGGTGGGTTGGGCAGACACTACGCCCTAGCATATGCTCAAAGAGGTGCCAAAGTTGTCGTGAATGATCTAGGTGGTTCTCTAAAAGGTGATGGTGGCTCTTCCAAGGCAGCTGATGTTGTCGTGGATGAGATCAAGAAAAATGGCGGTGTTGCCGTGGCCAATTACGACTCTGTGGAGTTTGGTGAGAAAATCATCAAAACTGCCGTTGACAACTTTGGTTCTGTCCACATCATCATTAACAATGCAGGTATTCTAAGGGATTCATCCTTCAAGAACTTGTCTGAAAAGGACTTCAAGCTTGTCTTAGATGTCCATTTAAATGGTGCCTACAAATTGACAAAGGCTGCTTGGCCATACTTTAGAGACCAAAAATTTGGTAGAATCGTCAACACTGCTTCTCCAGCTGGGCTATATGGTAACTTTGGTCAAGCCAACTATGCTGCTGCAAAGTCTGCTTTGATTGGATTTGGTGAAACTTTGGCTAAAGAAGGTTACAAATACAATATCAATGCCAACATCATTGCTCCATTAGCCAGATCAAGAATGACTGAAGAGATCTTGCCAAAGCACATCTTGGAAAACCTGGGTCCTGAAAAGATTGTTCCACTAGTGCTATACTTGACTCATGATACTACCAAGGCCACTAACTCAATCTATGAAGTCGCTGCTGGTTTCTACGGCCAAATTCGTTGGGAAAGATCCTCTGGTGAATTGTTCAAAGTTGATGAAACTTTCACCCCAGAAGCCATCTTGGCTAAATATAATGGTATCTTTGAATTCAAGAACAAGCCATTCAATAAAGTTACATATCCAACAGGTATCAGTGATTACAACAAGTTGGTTGAAGAAGGTAAAAAATTGCCAAAGAATGATCAAGGTTCACAAAAAGTGTCACTAAAGGGTAAAGTTGTCATCATCACTGGTGCTGGTGCCGGTCTTGGTCGTGCTCATGCTTTGTTATTTGGTAAATACGGTGCAAAAGTTGTTGTTAACGATTTCAAAGATGCAGACACTGTGGTGAATGAAATCAAAGCCAAAGGTGGTATCGCTGTTGGTAATACTTCAAACGTTGTCACTGGTGCTGAAGACATTGTCAAGACCGCTCTTGACAACTTTGGGCGTGTTGATGTTTTGGTTAACAATGCTGGTATCCTAAGAGATCGTTCATTTGCTAAGATCACTGATAAAGAATGGTATGATGTCTTGGATGTTCATGTCAATGCCACTTACAGATTATGTAAGGCTGTATGGCCATTATTCCTGAAGCAAGGCTCTGGTAACATTATCAATACCACCTCCACTTCTGGTATCTATGGTAACTTTGGTCAAACTAATTATGCTGCTGCTAAATGTGCCATTTTGGGTTTCTCAAAAACCTTGGCCATAGAGGGTGCTAAACACAACATTAGAGTCAATGCTTATGCCCCACATGCTGAGACTGCCATGACGAAGACTATCTTTAGAGAAGAGGAATTCAACAAATTTGATCCTGCTCAGGTTTCTCCATTTGTTGTCCTTTTGGCTTCTGATGCTGTCAAGACTACTGGTGAAACATTTGAAGTTGGTGCCGGTTGGGTAGGCAATACTAGATGGCAAAGAGCTAAAGGTATTGCCTCACATGACAAAATCATCAAACCTGAATTCATCCAGGAGCACTGGAAAGACATCACTGATTTCAGTTCATCAAAGACCGTTGCTAGTACAAAGGATTCACTGATGGCTATCTTTGAATCTTTGAACACTGATGATGATGATGATGACGAAGAAGACGATGATGACGAAGAAAATGGTGCTGGTGACAATGTCTTCAAGTACACTGAACGTGATGTCATCTTGTACAACTTGGGTCTAGGTGCTAAGGCTTCTGAACTGAATTATGTCTATGAAAACGATCCAAAATTCGAAGTATTGCCAACTTATGGTGTTATTCCATTCATGGACCAAAGTGGTGGTTTGGATTTGACTCAACTATTGAAGAATTTTAACCCAGCATTATTACTACATGGCGAACAATACTTGAAGATTGCCAAATTCCCAATCCCGACATCAGCCAATTTGGTCACTGAAGGTTTCCCAGTTTCTGTTTTGAACAAGGGTGATAAAGCTGCTGTCGTTGTTGGTGGTTTCAACACTAAGGACAAAGATTCTGGTGAATTGATCTTCTATAACGAATCAACCACTTTTATCAGAAAAGCCCAAGCTGCCCAGCAACCAAAGAACTACAAACCAAGAACCCAATTCGCTGTTGATTTACACAATGCTCCATCTTCTACCCCAGATTTTGAAATTGTTGTCACCACCAGTCCAGACCAAGCTGCTATTTACAGATTGTCTGGTGATTACAACCCATTACACATTGATCCTAAATTTGCCAAACAAGCCAACTTCAACCAACCTATCCTACATGGTCTAGCCACTTTCGGTATCAGTGTTAAACAATTGTACGAGAAATTTGGTGCCTTTGGTGAAATCAAAGTTCGTTTCACTAATGTCGTTTACCCAGGTGAGAAATTGAAGATCAAGGCTTGGAAACAAGGTGACAAGGTTATCTTCCAAGTCTGGTCTGTGGAGAGAAACACTGTCGTTATCAACAATGCTGCTTTGAAGTTATTAAAGCCAAGCTCAAAATTATGATTGTTTTACGGTTCACCCTTTAATTCGTTGTCTAGTAAGTTTACCAATATTTTTCATGTCTTTTTAATATAGTTACAAGTTTACATTCAAATATATGATTTTATTCACTTTACGCAGTTTGTCGTAAAGGACATCTACTCGTTTCTAAAGGAATAACATAAACTCAATTTGATTTTGAACCGACTCTACCTTCAGCGATTTTCTTCCAATGTTCAACTTCTCTATAAGCTCTCTCTAATTCAGCTTTTAGTTTATCATTGGAAGCACTCAGTTCAGTAACTTGTTGATCATTCAATAGTTTCTCCAAGGTCCATTTCTCAATGTTATTACTTTCGTTCTCTTTTAATCTCTTGATATGTTCAATGGCCCTTTGTAAGATTTGAGATTTGTTTGTCTCTGGAGATGGCAATAAAGCAGCTAGTTCCTTGATACCGATATTGATGTTCTCCCTTCTTCTTCTTTCCACTTCCTTGTGATTGTCTTTTCTAATTCTATGCCAGGCTTCAGAACCAGCCAATGGCTTATCACCATGTTGATGCAAGATTTGTTGTGATGGACGTTGCTGTTGCTGTTGCTCTGGTCCAGGAATCTCATGGGCTTCCGCGACGGCAGTAGCAGCAGTAGCAGCTGCTGCAGATGCGGCATCACTTTGGCTTTGACCCTCCTCGTTATCATCGTTATCAGACTGGTGATTAGTGTATTGGGTGGTCTCATCTTCAAAAGACTGAGCCTGTTGTGTGATCAGTTCAGAATCGATATTGTCATGTTTATCACCGTAGTTCAAGGCAGCCTTCTCGATGGACTCCACCGTGATCTTTTCCTTCTTGGATCTCTTGGCCTTACGGTGACCTTCGTTACCAGAGTTTCTCTTGTTTACTTGCATTGTTTTTATGTGTCTTTTGTCAAAACGTGATATTCACGTGGGAAAACTTTTGTGAAAGCAACCACTTTTTATAAGAAAAAACAAAAAAACGTGAAAATCGCGTGACTCCCCATTTTCCTTAGTCATCAATTTTGGGGCTGCCATTTTGTTCACGGGCAAATTCTTGGAACCGTTAAAAAGTGATAACTCCGTAAAGGAATCGAGGTGCTCATTTTATAGAAAGTGAAGGGGGAAAAAGGGTATAAAGAGGCAAATCGGGAGAAGAGTAGATCGTTAAAGAGTCCGCTAGCAACATGCAAATATGAGAGTCACATTACCACTGCTGAAAAGGCTCAGGATACCGGATAAGTACAAGCTGTTGGATCAGTATACTTTCAATCCCAAGTTCACTACGCCAGAGACGTTTTGCCAATGTGAATTCCCACCACTCAAGCCTATTGATCGAGAAAAGCCCTTGTTGAACACCAAGGCAATCCATTGGAAACATGTTCTTGTGCACTCGGACTTGAAACATGAAGATTGGCCTTCCAAAGTTGAGTTGATCCCTGGTGGATTAGTTGCTGAGATTGCGAGACTACGAAGAAGTGTCATTGATCCTCAGTACCCGATCATGGCCTCACAGGTTGAGTTGACAAGACCTGAATATGTGCAGAACGTGGAGGGACAGTTCCAAGTGTTGGTGTTCCCTGACAATGAGTATTTTGAGGTCCCATTAGAGAAAGCTAAAGATTTCGTAAAGGAAGTGCTAACACCAAACCACTCACTGAAATCATTCACTCCGATCAAGAACAGGAACAAGATCTTGTTGATCTGTGGACATAAGAACCGTGATATCAGATGTGGGATTGTTGCACCTGTGTTGAAAAAAGAGTTCGAGGCCAATTTGAAAGATCGTGGCTTGTTATTTGATCCAGACACAAACCCTGAAGGTGTCAAAATTGGGATCGTTTCTCACATTGGTGGTCACGCCTACGCTGGTAATGTGTTGTATTTTGATGAGGATGGTCTGGGGATCTGGTATGGGAGAGTGGAGAATAAGCATGTTGATGCTATCATAGAGGAGACAATCGTTGGTGATTCGATTATCAAAGAGATATATAGAGGTCGTTATTAGAGAGCTTGTACACAGGGAAGTAATTAACATTTTAATTAAGTTAGTTTCGTATACAGTTCATAAACCATCTTTCGAGTTGTTGTCTGCAAAGCAATAGAAACAAAGCAAGTACAAGCGCACGTATCAAAAATTTAAATGTAAGTCCCCTCCGCCGAAATCTGCCAGATAAGAGACAATCTAAGACAATGGGATGGTCTGCAAGGGCCCCCAACCCACACTGAGAGCTGATGCAGGTGAGTTCCGAAGTCAAATTAGGTATCTAACAGATTTCAGGGCCTATATCGGACATGTCAAGAGCTCTCGGCAACTTCCGGCTCTGATAACAATGGCTGCAAATCTACTGCAAATCAGGTGCAAATCAGCTTCCAAACCTGTCCACAGACCAAGGCAACAGCTTTTCTTATAATATTACTCTGCTACGGCATTGGCCCAGATTGTGCTTATTGCTCCAGTAGCAATGGTCTTTTCTTTTTTTCGACTCATGTGGAAAAAGCTTTAGGATTAGCGGATTGGTCTTCACCACACGATTAGCTCATCTTGCTTATCGATATTGATGTCTGATGATATGTTTGTGCTCTACCCCAATAATACTTAAAGTGGCGAAAAGTCTTTCATTCTGTTGTCTTGAGAAGCGTACTTAAAAACTCTCTATCACACATCATCACTCACTCTTTTCGCCCATCATCTATCATCAATATCAACAATGAGCGACAAGGAAGAGAAGTACATCAACACCGATGCCTACGTCGACAACGACAACGGAACTGCGTCGTCAATCTCATTACGGAAAGAGCCTACCACCTTCTGGGGCAAGCTTCTTTACAAGATCAACTTGCAAAAGGGCTCTGAACTTACTCTGAGTGAGCAGTTCTTGGTCAACAGAGATCTTCAGCCAGTGATGGACCCAGAGGATAGACCATGGGTATGGTACAATTACGTCTTCTTTTGGGTTGCTGACTCTTTCAACGTTAACACATGGCAAATCGCCGCCACCGGGGTGCAAGCTGGTCTTACCTGGTGGGAAACCTGGATCTCTGTCTGGTTGGGTTATTCGATGGTTGCTGGGTTTATCTATATCACTCAAAGGGTTGGTTCTCATTATCACATTGCCTTCCCAGTGTCTGCTAGAGCCTCATTTGGTACTTTTGGCTCCATCTGGCCAGTCTTGAATAGAGTCGTCATGGCTATTATTTGGTACTCTGTGCAATCTTGGATCGGTGGTCAATGTGTTCAATTAATGTTGAAGGCCATCTTTGGCGCAGATTTAGACACCAGAATTCACAACTCCATTCCAAACTCTGGGACTACAACTTTCCAATTCTTGAGTTTCTTCCTGTTCTGTTTGTTCTCCCTTCCGTTCATCTACTGTCGTCCTCAAACCATCAGACACTTGTTTACTTTCAAAGCTTATGCCTGTTCCACTGCCGGTGTTGCCTTCTTGATCTGGACTTTAGTTAGAGCTAAAGGTCTAGGTCCAGTGATCCATGCTAAGAATCACCTGGACAGAAACGATCATGCTTGGGAATTTGTCAAGTCCGTCATGAACTGTCTTGCTAATTTTGCCGCTTTGATCATTAATGCCCCAGATTTCTCAAGATTAGCCAAAAAGCCATCTTCATCAGCCCTATCACAAGTCCTTGCTATCCCTATCTGTTTCGCTGTCACTTCATTGATTGGTATCTTGGCTTCATCAGCTTCTGAACCAATGTATGGTGAAACCTACTGGTCCCCATTAGAATTGTTGGAACGTTATGTGGAATCATACACCTCTGGTGACCGTGCTGGTGTCTTCTTCATCTCATTCGCATTTGCCCTTGCCCAAGTCGGTACTAACATCAGTGCTAACTCCTTGTCTGCTGGTACAGACGGTGCTGCGTTACTTCCAAGATACGTCAACATCAGACGTGGTGGGTTCATCTGTGCCTTGGTGGCCTTCTGCGTTTGTCCTTGGAACTTTTTGAAATCCTCAAATAATTTCACCACTTATTTATCTGCTTATTCTGTCCTGCTGTCCTCCATTGCCGGTGTCATTGTCAGTGATTACTGTCTAGTGAGAAGAGGTTACATCAACGTTTATCATTTATACGCCAACGACACAAAGAACAATTATTCTTACAATAAACTGGGAATCAATTGGAGAGGCTTTACCGCCTATATCTGTGGTATCTTGCCAAACATTGTTGGGTTTGCCGGTGCCGTGGGGAACAATGTTCCAATTGGTGCCACTTATGTTTACAACATTTCCTTCTTTTCAGGTTTCATCACTGCTTTTGTCGTTTATGCCTTGTTATGCTATTTCTTCCCTATTAAAGGTATTCCTGAGCCAAAATTCTTGACCAAAGGTGGGTGGTACGAGAAGTTTGAGAACGGTGCTGTGGATGATTTCTTTGCCGAGGTCAACAGAGAGCATCCAAATGAGTACATCTTGCATAGCAAGAGTCAGTATGCTTATTAATTTCTCTCTCTCCATTCATTTCGTATAGAAGTTCATATAAAGTTTTATATTTTGCTAATCCGTTAATATTTTGATCATATTCTTGTGTAGTCAACTTTTTTGGAACTAACTACAGCTCATGCAAAAACCAAGGCTAAAAATAACAAAACACACATCACTTAAACACATATCAAACATCAACTCATGTTGCTTTGCCTCTGATGGAGATCCCACCTTGAGAAGCTGCTGGTCCACCAGTACGTGTAGTACGATCCGGATGGTCAATGGCTAGGGAATCTTGATCTGATAGTTCGTCATATAAAAATAACCCTTCATCTGAAATCCCTCTCTTTGCAATGATTTCTTTGAAATAGGTGGCCTTTGTCGTTTGCAAATCCCAGGAACAAATCTCAACTCTACCGAATTCTTTTTCACCAAGCCCAAGTTTGTTTTGTAGACGATGCTTTGTATCTTTAAAGTTCTCATTTGGTAACACGGTAAAGATGAAGGCAATTCCATGTAATCTTTCTGGATCCTTATAGAATTGTAACACTGTAGTTAAACGTGGATGACGCTTTGGTTCTTCAGTTGGAATAATCTTGTCCTCTTCTGATTCGGATTCGGATTCAGATTCTTTTAAGTACTGCTCTCTCAACACTTGTGATTCTTCGGGTAAGATTGAGGCATAAATATCCAAATTATCATCGATATCCTTGACATGAACGGTAGAAAACACAACTTGATAAAACTTATAGTTAGCATTAGACCAAATCAATAAATCTTCCTTTTGTTCATCATTAAAACCCAACTTGGCTTGTAGTTTCTCAATGATATCTTCAACGGTCCCTTCCTTGTCAACCAAGAATTCATGGACTTGATAACGAGTGTAACCATGAGATAACCAATTGATCTTGATAGGTCTCAAATTCTCCAAGGTTTTCAATGGGATAGTCAGCACTTCATACTCAAACAAAGGTGTGATATTGTTATTGATGATAACTTTTGGAACAACATGTTGAACAAGCATATCAGCACGTAGTGCACTTCTCTGGCCGTTGTAATTGACAAAAATCCTCAAGTGATGGGAGTCAACACCGGCCCTACTGGCAATTCTCTTTGCAAGTTCTTCATATGGGGCGTGAAGTGAGATCCACATATGAGTATCTTCTTCTTCTTCGCCATCTTTTTCCTGGTCTTCATTGACAATGACGTAATCTGAATCATCCTTTGATTCTTTCAATGGTCTAACATTCAGAACAATCTTATTTTGCAAGAAATCATAAAATTCTTCAGCAGTCTTGTAGAATGGGTAGATATTGTTTGGATTGTCTTCATCTGAGATCAGATCTGAAACCTTCTGAACAGTTAGGATGTCCCCATTGGATAATTCAGCCTTGTAGAAACTGTTGGCAACATCCAACTTCTCAATTGTACCAGCATTGACTTCCTCATAGACTTCCAATTGATCAGCTTCATTCAACTCTAACTCTTTTTTCAACCCAGGAAGAATGCTAAAGATCGCATCATCTTCCCGAACAAATATGTGGGAGATACCAGTGATAGTTTGCTTAGAGACATCAAACAGTTTGACAAATAGTAGGATGTTGGATGGTTTGACAAGTTCTTCACCTTCATCAACGATAACTGGAGTTTCTTCGAAAGAGTCAACATTCTTCAATAGTTGTAAATCCGGTTCTTCAACCCAAATACTAGCAAAGGCATGCTTCTTAGAGAAGAATTTCTGATACACTTCTTGCACGGTTAAATCTTCAAAGTTCTCCAGCTTGGATGATGGTCTGATAGTGTGGTTGCGTCTGTAATTCATGACCCAGAAGTTCGAAGTTGATGGATTGATCTTCAGTTTTTCTTCCAGTTCAGGGTACAAGTCAACAAATTTGGAAGTCTTCAATGCCTTGATCCTGGTGGAGAATGATTCTGGACCATACAGTCCAGGTCTTGTGGTTTCTGCATCAGCACCTAGATCAAATCCTTCATATTCTTTGAACAATCTGTTGGTGTAGAAGTTCAGGTTTAGGTATAGATGCATCTCTTTTCTTTCCTTCTTCTCCAAGGCGCGTCTGTTTAGTTCATTATTAACTTCTTCAGAAACATTCTTTGGAACCTCATCTTCTGTAACTTCCGCCAGCACTTTCTTAACAGCATCTCTCTTGATGTACACCAACATGTAGGCGGATGTGAAGCGGCGGACTTGATAATTCTGGAACTCTGTACGTGACATTGACTTTGCCGTTTCTTCATCGAGTCTATCAGTACCAAAGTTTTCATCAAAGACTTGACTTCTTGTAACTTTCCAAACTTTATCATCGTCAAATCTGTACCAATTATTTGATTCATCAGGTTTAATTAATGTGTAATAATGACCAGAAGCAAGGTCACCAGCATGCACCAAGACACCATGCAAATCATAAATACATGGGCCAATAGTCTTCGTTTGATCTTCATTGTTCAAATACGGAGACAAGTCGATGGATTCTGGGTATTCATAACGATCATTGATCTTCACCAAGGCTTCATAGTCAAAGTTGAATTCAAATCTCTTCAATTGTAAATGCAAGACATCTGGGAACTCTTCAAAGACAACACCTTTCTTAGCATCTTGTAAACCAAAACCTTGTGCCTGGTATTGGTTTTCGCCTTCCATAAGCTCAACCTCAATGTAGTTTTGGAAACTTTCAGTCAAATTATTCAAATTCTTGACATTCAACTGGATATCCCAAAAATCTTCCGTTCTTGAGGATTCATAATCAACATTTACACACTTTATGTAACTCTTCATCTTGCCAACAAAGATATCGTTCAACTTGCCTTCAACTGGTGTCTTTGCCATGTTGGCCTCTAATGAATCCATCAATACTCTATTCAGCTCTTGAACGTCGTGTTGTGTAAAGGCATCACCAGTATCCCATCCAAAAGAGCTTGTCAATTCACTAGTGTCAACAGCCTCATCTGAACGTTGTAATTGATAGAAAATCTTTTGTAATGCCAGTGGGACACTTTCAGCTGCAGAGTTGCCTTCAGTTGGTATTTGGTATACCAGTTTCCTGAAACTCTTTGTGAAGAAGTAGGATTGTAATAAGGAATTCAAATAACAAGTTGCACCTTGATTATTGAAACCGACAAAGCCAGTCTCCTTCTTAGAATCATAATCAACGAAATTGTGCCACAATACACCAGTTGTATCTTTCAAGACTTTGACACAGGCAGTGATGTTCACCTTGTCATTGAATGCCAGTGGACCATGTTCATAAGAGCGCTTGTTTGTCAAATACGCAACATTCAAAAAATTTGAGAACCCCCAATCAGTAGCGTCTTTGTTGAATCTTTGATGAGATGTATTTAAAACGTAATTCGAATCATCTTTTGGATTGGAGATGATCAAAGTGAACTGAGCACAAACATACCACTTAGGATCAACAGGGACTTGTTCATCTGAACCGTCAACTTTATGTTTCTCTGGGATAGGTTCCAAGTATAGAGCAATGTTATTGTTAGCGTTACCACGAGGAAATAACAAAATGTTGAATTTTTGACCACCAACCTCAAAGACAGGACTGTGATACTTTTGTTCTGTACTGGACTTGAAGTTTTCAAACTGCCAAGTACTGATACCAATGTCTATAATCTCTTCGTCATCAATTTTTGGTAAAATCATGTCAGAGATGGAACTGAAATCAACAATATCATTTGTATAGATTGGAGAAACATCACTTTTACGCTTCTTCAGCTCAATGGAGGAATCGGTGGAAGAGTCTGATGAGATGTTGATCACTGTTTGATCATTGATCTCATCATCTAGATCAATGAGCTCTGGTTGTTCATTAGGCTGTGAGGACATTTTGAGAATTTAGCAAATAACGGTTGGAATGGGATTCGGTATTGTAACAACTGAGTTATAGACAGTAGGAGAAAGGAGCGGCAATGGTTCTTCAAAGAGGATCTCTCTTGTGTTTGAAAAGTTTAGGTATTGGAAGAAATCCAATGATATATTTAGCTCAATATCTGTGCCTTCTCGTAATTTGATCTTGTTATCTGTAAACACCGCTCTTTTTTTTAACGACAAATGAGATCTTTAAATGGGGGGCAATTAAAAAGGGGACAATTGTTTGTCTGGGTATCCCACAGAGGATGAATATCTATCAAGAGTTTGTTTTCTGGGGGCGAATAGGGCCAATTGTTTACTTTTTTAGCAGTTTCAAACTAACAAATTCTTAAATCACAAATTATAAAGAAAGGAGAGTGTCAAAAAGAGTGTCAAAATAGATGGTTCGGGCCACATTCCCCCAGTTGTGTCAGAAAAACTCTGCTCCCGCTGTGGTTCGAATGGAGGACACTTTTTGAGAGAGACAGTTGAGGGTGCCCCCACGAGATTGGAGAAAGGGCTAGAGAACTGATTGCAGTTTTTCGGTGGGGGTTGTTCCTTTTCGATTCAATTCAATGCAAAAAAAAATGAATAAACAGACTGATTGGCAAGTCGAGAGCATAAAGGTGCCTCGGGTGGTTTCGAGGGTATTTGAGCTACTCACACACAATTGTTGAACGAGTTGGGCTCGGGATTTGCTTTGTACAGAAACTGTATGACCAGAGCAATGGAGTAAAGCAAATTAAGAAAGTAGTAGACGATGATTCAGTTGATTCAGTTGATTCAGCAAATCCATTTGATTCATCTTCAGTAGAGAGTTTATCCGAGATCCAACGGCCACACGGCCAATTCTCTTGCATTTCTGTGTGTATCTATCTCTCTCTCTCTTTTCTGGAACTGAACACTTTTGCAGACTTTTGACATAATCAACTAATCGGGAAAAACCCGCAGAAATGTGCAGGAGAATCAGTTGAGGACTTTTCCGAGGTTTTAGTAAGAGGGAGTCTGGAGATGGTCCAGTCAAGAGGAGGTTCAGGAGGAGGTCAAGAGGTTCAGGAATAGGATGGGGGAAACGTTATATTGGAAACACTGCTTATCTTATTGTGGATATGAATATGGATATCTGAAGGATACAGGGAGGTTTTGCGTTTCACCATCAGCTGACACAATTTCCCTCCGTTCTTCTTAGGTGAAGAAGCACTTTTGGCTGTTGACATGTCAGTGTTGCCACCTCCATGTTGCCACCTCAGTGTTGCCCCAAACAGGCATCGTCTCATTTTTGGCTTTTGACCACTGCATTTTATTCACTTATTATTCACCTATTATGCACTTAAGCATGGATCAGCTTATGTAATCCAAGCAAGGCACGCATCAAATGGTGTCAGACCTATATTTTATTGTACTTCAAGGTGTACTGGTATAAAAGGGGTCTGTATCCTCACTCTTTATTCCAAAGTCTTTAGTTACAAATCATCATTGTACTCGTTACAAATAACAAACTTACACATACACTCAACTCACATCATGTCTGAAATTACTCTAGGTCGTTACTTATTTGAAAGATTAAAACAACTAGAGGTCCAAACCATCTTTGGTTTACCAGGTGATTTCAACTTGTCATTATTGGACAAGATCTACGAAGTCGATGGTATGAGATGGGCTGGTAACGCCAACGAATTGAACGCTGCTTACGCTGCTGATGGTTACTCAAGAGTCAAAGGTATCTCAGCCCTTGTTACCACCTTTGGTGTTGGTGAATTATCCGCTTTGAACGGTATTGCCGGTTCCTACGCTGAACACTGTGGTGTTGTCCACATTGTCGGTGTCCCATCCATCTCCTCCCAAGCCAAACAATTACTATTGCACCACACTCTAGGTAATGGTGATTTTACCGTTTTCCACAGAATGTCTGAAAACATCTCCCACACCACTGCTTTCATCAAAGATATCAACTCTGCCCCAGCTGAAATCGACCGTGTCATCAGAGATGCTTACGTCTACCAAAGACCAGTCTACTTAGGTCTACCAGCCAACTTGGTTGATGACTTGGTTTCCGCTGACTTGTTAACCACCCCAATTGACCTATCACCAAAGGCCAACGATGAAGAAGCTGAAGAAGAAGTCTTGGACACCGTCTTAGAATTGGTCTCCAAGGCCAAGAACCCAGTCATCTTGGTCGATGCTTGTGCTGCTCGTCACCATGTCAAACAAGAAACCAAGGACTTGATCGATGCTACTCAATTCCCAACTTTTGTCACTCCAATGGGTAAAGGTGTTGTTGATGAACAACATCCAAGATTCGGTGGTGTCTACGTCGGTACTTTGTCCAAACCAGATGTCAAAGAAGCTGTTGAAAGTGCTGATTTAGTCCTATCTGTCGGTGCTTTACTATCTGATTTCAACACTGGTTCCTTCAGTTATTCATACAAGACCAAGAACATTGTTGAATTCCATTCTGACCACATCAAAATCAAAAACGCCACTTTCCCAGGTATCCAATTCAAACCAGTCTTACAAAAATTGGCTAACAGAATCGTTGAAGTTGTTAAGGATTACCAACCAAAACCTGTTCCATCTTTGAAATTGACCAACTCCCCATCATCTCCAGAAACCCCATTGAACCAAGAATGGTTATGGACCAAGATCTCCTCATGGTTAAGAGAAGGTGATATTGTCATTACTGAAACCGGTACTTCTGCCTTTGGTATCGTCCAATCCAGATTCCCAAACAACACTGTTGGTATTTCCCAAGTCTTATGGGGTTCCATTGGTTACTCCGTTGGTGCCACTCTAGGTGCTGTTGCCGCTGCTGAAGAATTGGACCCATCCAGAAGAGTCATCTTATTCGTTGGTGATGGTTCATTACAATTAACCGTTCAAGAAATCTCCACCATGATCAGATGGAACTTGAAACCATACCTGTTTGTCTTGAACAATGACGGTTACACCATTGAAAGATTGATTCATGGTGAAACTGCCACTTACAACGATGTCCAATCCTGGAACCACTTGGACCTATTACACACTTTTGGTGCTAAGGAAGCTAACTCCGAATCCATCAGAGTCTCCACCATTGGTGAATTTGAAGACTTGGCCCGTGATAAGAAGTTTGCTAAGAATGATAAGATCAGATTGATTGAAGTCATGTTACCAGTCATGGATGCCCCACAAAACTTGGTTAAACAAGCTCAATTAACCGCTGCTACCAATGCTAAGGCTGAATAAGCTGGCGCAAATGACTAACTGAATTTACATGAGTTTAATTGCTAGGGATTTTTATAGAGAGTTTAATGATATACACGTTATACGAATAGTTTATTAATCCAGTTGTAGTTTATTATAAAGTCTAGCTGCTTTTATATGAAATACAGGAAGACATGGATATCCTCAGGATGATTGTATTCACCTTGATTTTTCGTCTTGACAGCTAATTTACAGCGTCTCCTCCACGTCTATAAAGACTTTATATACAGCAGCAGCTTATTAATGATCATTATATTGTCGACACACAACTTATAGACTCTTTTATATACTAATAGAAGTTTGGGGTTTTGAATAGAGTTCACTGTCCGTCGGATTAGCGAATTACCGAGGAGCTGTCTACGAATTCATGAAACGCAAGTAAAACAAACCTTTTGTATCATGGACCTTGATGAGGTTTAAGAGTATAGATACAGTGTGTGTTTAGTGCTTTTTTTACGATGGCCATACTCAACAGCATGTTGAAATGAAATGTAATTTTCTTTGATTTTTGATTATAAATATAATCCAATTGGAAATGAAATAAATAATGTTGACAACACAAAATTTCAAACCGTTCAAATATTTGCTAACAAAGTAACTTAAACTGATAGAGAAAAGAAAAATCAAGATCCATTGAGGGTTAGTTCCAATCAATAATTATCTCTGTTTTAGCCATTTTATTTCATAGTACTCGTAGATAAGAACTGCTCTTTTCGATGACATGGGTTCTCCAAATCTACGGTGGGCTGGATCAGGGAAAATAATGGCGAACGTGTCGCTGGAAAACTGGTCAGACGTACAGCAGATAGCATAGACTACAGACTACAGCTACAGACACTACAGACTACAGACACTAAGCACTAAGCACATTCATGATTCAACCCATGGCCTCAACTTTGAGTTCGCGATTCTCTTAGCTTTTTTTTTTTTTTTTTCGCCCAAGGAAAAAAAGAAACCACCAATTTACAATCCAAATCTCAGGCACAAGACTCACCGCTTTCCTCCACCGCCTCTGCTGTTCTTGCCCTCCACTCCTGCACACACAGCATTCCCCCATAAACCCTCTCCTGTCCACACTCCCATTCTCCCGTGCCCCTTTCCCCGCCCCTCCACCACCATTCTGAGTCCCATTTCCCCAGCCTGTCTTCACCCAAAAGTTCAGATCTCATGGTGGCTCTACCTAGAATCAACTACAACAGAGCCACGCACTCCATCAGGCAGCTCGCCAACGGGGTCCCGTTCAACTTCCAGAAGTTGAAATCGCTGTTTGCTGGCCTGATCGTGGTGATTGTCACCGTCCAGATCTTCCTCTTATCTTTGGGCTCCAACTCATCTTCCAAAAGGATCAAGGCTGGTCAGATCCAAGTCGTTGATAAGAACTCTGCCGTCGCTACGCACTATAAGACCCTGCTGAAGAAACATTCTGAAAACTTCCCTTCCTTGCCCTTCCAAAAGAAATGCTCCCTGTACTTTAAAGAGCTATACAATGAAAACCACGATTGGGAAATCGTCGACATCAATAAGGATACCAACAAGGACTATGACAAGTCTATTTTTGACCATGACAAGTTCATCCAGGATAAAATCAAAGAATACAAGGAGAAGAATGACAACAAAGAGCCTTCAGATGGTAAGAAGGCCGAATTCGAATTGGCCTTTCAAAAGACATTCTCAATGACTCAAGAAACCGAACAAGCATTTATCGATGCCATGACCCACTTGAGAGTCTTTGGTGCCTGTTTCCTAGACCCAAAGAACCAACCTTCTAAGGTTTCCCAAGTTTACGACAATTGGTTCGGTAACACCGATGAAGAATTGGACTCCGTTGTAAACACCAATGATATTGATCTATGCTATGACATTGAACAAAGATTATTCCCATGGTTGTCCAGAGAATTACCCCTGTTTGTCCGTTGGGACGGTGAGAAAGTCTATGGTATTCCAAAGATGTCCAAATACATCGATGTTAGCGATTACAATGACGTTGATATTCCATACCAAAAAGGATCAGATATCCCAGAAGATGAAGATCTAGACAATCTCATTGACAACATGAATTTGAGCTTTTTAAAGAAGAGATCCATTAAGAATGCTTGTTTCTTGAATACTTGGAGATCTGCCCTGAACGGTAAAGGTATTGTCTTATCCGTTGCTGATAAGTACGAAAGTGATATCATTGGTCTATTGAGGGTTCTAAGAGGTCTGAACAACAAACTTCCTATTCAATTGATCCATAAGGGTGATCTGAGCGAAGGTGTTCAAAAGAGGATTTCTAAAATTGCAAGAGCCGATGAAGTTGATGTCCCATTACACCTATATGGTAAGATCAAGGGTGATATCCCACATAATTTTCCAAAACAAGAAGTTTGGTTTGTCAATGCTAAGAGATGTATCAAAAAGGAGTATCAGGGTAATTTCAACAGTTATGCCAACAAGTTGATTGCCTATTTGTTTAACTCATTCGACGATATCCTTTTAATGGACACCGATTCTGTGCCATTAGTGAAACCTGCAAGTTTCTTCGAATCTGGTCCATACAAGAGAACCCAATCATATTTCTTCAAAGATCGTTTCAATGCTGAAAGAGTGTCCAAGCATGATTCTGACTATTTCTTAAAATTAATGCCAACAGCTGTCGATGAAGCTCTGTTTGATATCCCAAGAGTGTCCAATACCACCTTGGAAAACCGTTACATCAAGAACCAGTATCGTCATGTCATGGAAGCTGGTGTTGTTGGTTTGAAAAGATCTACGCATTTCATTGGTATATTGACCTCCATCCAAATGAACTTTTGGTCTGCTACAAATTCTAGAATCTGGGGTGACAAGGAATTGTTCTGGTTAGGTCAATCCATTAGTGGCAATGAAAACTACGAGTTCAATAAATATGATGTTGTTGCCGCTGGTGAATTGACTCCAATGGAGGATAGACCAAGAAATACCATCGCACACGAATTATGCTCTACTCACCCTGGTCATTTATCCGGTGATGATAACTTTACATTATTATGGATCAACTCCGGATTCAGATATTGTAAAGTGAATGATGTCTGGAAGGACGATATCAACCACGAGAAGTTGTCACATCGTTTTGATGATGTCAAGAAGTTGGAAGAGTTTTATAGAAGTCCACTAAAGATTAGTGCTGCTTTGATCCCTCCTGGTGGGGACCGAAACAAGCCTAATGACAAGTTAGAGCCAGCCAGAGGTTGGGAAATGAACTCTCCATGCAAAGGCTACCTCTGGTGTGCCTATGACATTGTCGGTGGGTCGGTGGATCCAAGAGATCGTGGCGGTTATGTCGAATACAACAACATTACCGAGTTGACTAATGAATACCTGGGTAAATTGTGGTTAAGTCAAGACTTGGTTCCTATTTCCAAATATGAACAAAAGATTAGAGAAAGTACTTTAGGGTAATTTAGCTGGATGATTGATTTTATTTTTGCTTTTGATTTGATTGATTTTTCATTTTGCATGGTTTGGTGGTTTTACAACAACCTCTTTTTTTTAAATATAACCCCTTTGTCAGTATTAGTATTAGTTGTGTTTCAAGGATTTTTTGAAATCCATTTTATAGAGATGATCAATGGACTCATTAAAAATTCAGTACCACTGTACGTCAATTCGTTTTCACAATTGTTTCACCGTTTAGTTCAATCCTACAGTTCTCAAACTACTATAACATAATGAATATCTTTTTTCCTTCTTTTGACCTATAAACAAAAACGTAGCAGTATCATCAGCATCATCATCTATTGTGGAAGATCTTGAGGATCTGGGTTACGGATCCAATGTTCACCTATTAATGGGATCTTTTCGTAAAAGGCCTTTTGGAATAATGGGATACCTTCAGTGAAGGTGAACAAACCAAAAGTGGAAGCACCACCCCAGAAAACCAAGTTAGGAATGTATGAAGTTAAATTGGATAGGTTGATCTTACCAAGGTGTGGTAAGGCCTTAGTGGCTGGCTTGGAGATGTATGAAACCATTGTTGAATATTGAAACTTGATGAGAGTACTGATTAAATCTATGTGTTTCCGCTGTTTTTGTTCATTTCATTTTTTTTTCCTTCGATTTTTGGATTAGAAAATCGCGTTCAGTTATTGGCTGGAGGTCACGTGAATACCACGTGCTAGTCACGTGGTATTATATAATTGACTATTGGTGAAAGCAGCTGAGTGATGAGAAGATGATGGCACACATAGAGAGCCCACAGATCCAAACACAACCAGATACTTTTGAATACTTTTATAACTCCTTAAAACTCATTAAAAAACGCCTCCCAAATGTTCTTTTCCCACCATCTTCCCAGTGTATTTGTTATTTTGACACATAAAAATTTATCTTCACGTGACCAATAAAAAACGGTTTTTGCGTCAGAATTTCATACAAACTTTGGGGCAAAACAAATTTATACAAACAAAGATTCAACCAAAAAAGCGACCTAAAAAGTCACCAAAAGAGCTGTTCTGGGACACATAGTGACTGAGACTTCAGATATTGGAACTTTACCTGGGAATCTTGTTGAAATACACTGCCTTTTTACTGGTTCTAGGCCGCATTCACGCCCATTTTGCCAACATTTGCCACCATCCTTGTTTGCTAGATGGCGTTAGAGCGCAATAGAACAAGCAGGATTTACCAGCTAAAGCCCGATCCTCCAACAGAGTGCTACCCTGATGACCTGGTATATGATGCTGCCAATTCGATGGCCAAACAGAGGAGCCATTGCGTGTTAGTGAAAGGGAAAGATGATAGTCTTGTGGGGATATTCACAGCGAAGGACCTAGCGTATCGTGTCATTGGGAAAGAATTGGACCCAAAGAAAACAACAGTCAAGGAGATCATGACCACAACACCGCTCTGTCTTCATATTGATACACCTATAACTAAGGCCTTGGAGATGATGGTGCAAAAGGGGGTTAGACATTTGCCATTGTTGGATGATTCCGATTCAATAAAGGGAGTTTTAGATATTACAAGATGTTTCCACCAAGCGATGCTAAGATTAGAAAGGATTTCGTCAAATGCACAGAAATTGAACACTATCCTTAGTCATGTTGCTGAGAATTATGAAGATCAGCACTCTATTGAGGCTCAAAGAATCGTGCATGACATTGCTAAACTTGACGACCTATTGGATGTGCCCACTTTGAAGTCATTTTCAAACAAGATTAATCCTCCAGTGTTCATTGAATCTTCAGATAATGTCTTACATGCTGCTAAGCTGATGATTGAGAAAGAAACCACCGCATTATTAGTTCGTGATCGTACTAGTTCATCAAGAAAGACCATTGGTATCTTCACAAGTAAGGATATTGCCACACGAGTGTTAGCTAGGGGGTATGATCCAAAGACGTGCACAGTTGCAAGAGTGTTGACTACCAGCCCTGAATTTGCCAAGAGTTCAATGACGATCAGTACAGCCTTGAGAACTATGTATCAGGGTCATTTCTTGAACTTACCTGTTCTCGATGAAGACTCAAAAGAGATTATTGGTGTCTTGAGTGTTCTTCAACTGACATATGCTGCCTTATCCCAACTAGGAAAGAAGGATGAGTTTGATAGAGGATCTTTTGACCAAACAACATTGGAAGAAGTGACAAGTAGATTGAGTGAAGACTCATCTGCTGTTTGGGATGTATTCTGGAAGTCCTTGCAGAAATCAAGCGATGATATACACAGTTTAGAGTCAAGCGTTGGAAACTCTCCTGCTCATTCAAGATCTCACACCCCAAGAGCTCAAACACCAAGACCTACAAGCCGTCGTCCTTCAACATTCCGTATTGCTGGGTCATCTAGGAGATCGTCATTCAACAGAAGACTGTCTTCAGAACTGCACGCTCTGTCAGACATATCTCAGGTTCCTATCAAAAGAAACACTTCTTCAGAGTCTCTAACCAGAACAAGCTATTACATCCAGAGAAAGACAGTCAATTTCAAAGTCAAGCATAAATCTAACAGGGTTCACAAGATTACAATGACCGTGATCGATAATGCTTCTATCTATGATGATATCAAGTTGTTTGATTTGTTGAAAGAAGAAATTGCCAATACGGTTGGTATTGACATTGAAAAGCATAATATTCTTTACTATGATGAAGATGAAGACTTGGTAACTATCACCAATGAAGAAGACTTAACAGAAGCTATTAGAATTGCATCTGAGATTAGTTCTGGAACTGTTGAGCTACTAGTTCAAGAGCAACAAAAAGAAGGTGGTTTCTGGGATTCAATCTTCCGTTTCTTCCAGATCTCACATTGGAAACTCTTTGATGACTTAAATGAAAACTCCTCCTTCTTCAAAGGGACGCTGCTGGTACTGTCTTTAGGTATTCTACTGGGGTTTTCATTAACCAATAGGAAGCTAAGATTATGGATAAGCTGAAGGCGCCAGAGAAATAATTAGCGAACTCTGAGATAACAACAACACAACACTCGTAAATATGCTAAAGAAATCGGAGATCTTATATATATATTTCTTCATCGTTCTGTAGCCAACGGCAGTCGTTTGATTGGATGTAGCTGGTAGGATGTCTTGAAGGATTTCAACAGTGGTGGATTCTTTGTCTTGATTGGGGCCTCGTTAATGTTGGTTGTTGAAGAAAGTCTCTGAGGGATCCATCTATTAGCTATTAGGTGATGCCATGGGAATCCTAACCATTGGACTGGAGAGGTCACAGTGGAAGTGTAGGCTAGTAGATTCCGCTTGGGAACCAAGGTGAAGCTTTCATAGTCTTCCCAGGCTGGCCTATTAATTGTCAAGTGATATCCTTGAATTTTGGAGTCAATTCCTTTCATGGTCTTGTTGAAGTGTTTGGTGATGTCTTCTTACCACATAATTCTTCAGCAGTTGCCGGTAGATCCTAGGAGTGCAAGCAGCTTCTGAATTACTTGGTATATCTCGTAGGCCAAATCTTGCAAACTCTACAACTACACAGAGCACTCCTGAATCTGTTTGTTCAAAACTATACTCACCTTGGGGGTAAATATTACAAGAGAAACTATGACTATATGAAAATGTATTAATTATCACAAACAAATAAGTAGAAAAAGAACGATAAAAAAAAAGAAGAATGAATGAGAACCTTAGAAAGAGACCACACACGCTATGCAAACCATTTTTGAATGACTTGTTGAGTTTCAACAGGGTATGATTGTAATAGACTTATGGCGTCACCTTGTGGCAATTGACCCAGTAGTTTCTTGGTTGAAGCAACAACGGTTTCAGCTGTCTTCCCACTAATAGAAGCATACACTAGGGCTTTAATCACAGCATCAACCACTTCTTGAACTTGAGAAGTCACGGCAGGATGACCAGATTCGATCAATTCAGATAGGAATCTGTAAGCGAATGGAGCAGCTTCAACATCAGTGACGATTGGTAAAGTCTTGATCCAACTGGACACCACGGCTTGTGAGTTTGGAACTCTTTCACCTAGGGAGCGTAACACCTTAGAGATCGAACTTGAGGCGTTCTCAGTGGCGTTGATGTTCTCTTCAGATCTGGCGTCTGGGATTTGAGTGATCTTGAATAGTGGTTCCAAGGCGGCAAGGATGAAGTCATGATAGACGTTTGAGGCATATTGGGCAGAAATACCAACGGCATAAGCTGCAGCTTGACGGATGGAACTGGTTGGGGATGATAGAGATTCACCGACTGGGTGTAGGAATAGGTCTTGGAAAACTATTGATTGTTCACCAGTGAATTCGATCAAGTCTGAAACAACACATAGACCGAATAATTTGGCAGTGACGTTTTCGTCATTGATAAAAGCGGCAATGGTTGGGACCAAGTTTTGGAATGGTTGTAAGAAATTGGTCTTTGTGGATTTGAAAACGACTGATAACGCCTTGTTGATCTCATCACTTAGCTCTTCATCGGTGTAATCACCATCTTCTTCATCAAGTTCTTCATTGTATTCATCATCTTGACCTTCACGTTCTTTCAAACGTTCGTATAATTCTTTCAAGTTGTTGTCAACATTCTTGACGAAAGAATTCAATTGATCAGCATTCAAAGCGTTATCACCAATAATGGTGATACAGTCAGCCAGCGCACTGTAGTAAACGAACAGCAAGTCTACAACAGGCTCTGAACCAATAGCACCAATCAACTTTTCAGCGATCAATTGCCATAATTCCAAAGTTTCTCTTGATTGTTCACCAGTGGCAGTCTTAGCAGTCAGTAATAATGGTGGCAAGGCACTGGCAGTGGCTCTTCTAACATCATCGTGTAAGTAGAAGTCAAGTGATGGTAGTAAGATACCAACAATGATTTCCCTGGAGTATTGGTAGAAGTCAGCCTTCAAGATATCAGCATAACTAGCAATCAAGTCAATAGCAGCCGCCTTATCATCCAATAGAGCAGTGTGAACAGCAATATGTTTACCAGATAGTTGAATGACATCCCAGTCTTCATTTTGATTAAACTCCTCAGCTTCGTCTTCTTCCAACAAACTGATGTCTTGAGTGGCTTTAGCAGCTTCAACTAATGGTGGTAGAACACTTGGTAAGAATGGTAAGAAGTCTTTACCAACTAGACGTGCAATTCTGCTCCAACCTTGTTCCAAGTAAGGCTTTACTGGATCATCTTCTTGTAATTCTGATTGCTGGATGGCGCCGAACAATTGAACAAGTTCCTGACTATGAGTGTTGAATTTTTCTTGACCAACAGCTAGAGCAATCAAAGTGGAACATTCAATACACTTGGCTTTCAATAATCTATTTTCATCACCCATTTCAGTCTTCAAGACGTTGATCAAGAGTGGCATTAAGGTATCATAGTATTTGATGAATTTGGATTCGGCAGCATCAGCAACGATGGCAATGGTGGTTAAGACTTGCTCTTGGACGTAACGTTTTGGTGATTGTAACAAAGTCAACAAGTTGGTTAACAAGTCATCCAAGTATGGCTCCAAGACTTCCTTGGTGGCATTTTCTGAAAAGTTGACCAAAGCAGCAGCAGCGTGGGCTTGGACTCTTGGGACAGATTGGTTAGTTAATTTGGAAACCAAGGCTGGAACAATTCTATCACCAGAGGTACGCTGGATAACATCCGCAAAATCAGTGGAGATTTGACCTAGAGCGTTACAAGTAGCGTATTGGACTCTTGGATGTTCATCGTTTAGTGCTGGTAGGATCAAGTCTAACAATCTTGGAATTTCTGAGATCAACACGTCTCTACAGCCTTCGGCAGCTGATGAAAGCGCCATAAGAGCAGCTTGACGTTCTCTCCAGTTGCTAGAGCTTAACATTGGTGGAATCAACTGGAACAATGGGGCAGCTAGGGCTTCACCACCTAATTTCAAGGCAACACGATCTAGGGATTGACGGCCAGAGTCGTATTCTGCTTCATCTTCATCGTCTTCTGAGTTGTCAGCGTTGTTCCATTCAGCAGCATCGTCATCATCTTGACAAACCTCGGTCATCAAACTTAGCGTTATGACAATAATGGCTTGGGTGTATTCAGGTTTGATCTTACACATCTTTGGACTTGACTCACTAAAAGCAGTCAATAATTCCAAAGCAGACAATCTGGCACTTGAATCCAGTTCTTTGTTCTTAGCAACAGCTGAACAGAATTCAATGATGGTACCAAACATATCTCTGAATAATTTTGGAGCAATATCAACCAAGTCAATCAATGATTCCAAGACAGAAGCTAATGAGGTGTCGTTACCGCTCTGTAGCAGTCTTGGTAAACTGTTCAACAAGTTTGGTAACAAAGATTGAACACTTGGCCAGGCTTTCTTTGGTAGAGTTTGGAAGAAGCCGACAAAGGCGGTACAGGCAGCAATACGGACATCATCGCTAGCATCATCGAAACCGGCATGGTAGATTGGTAGGATTTGATCAACGTATTTTAAGTTGATCAAGGTTGGGTTGGCTGCAAAGATTCTAAATGCTGATTCTCTAAAACTTGAGTCCTCATTCTTTGTAGATTCAAACAAGGCTGGTAGTAATTCAGACCATTCTGGGCTGATATCATCCTTGGCCAATTCAGCAATAGCATCGGCAAGTTTGTGTCTAACACCGTTGGATTGTTGGCCAATGAAACCATTCAAGAAAGTATGACGGATTTGATGTAATGCTTCTGGACTGATAGCTGAAATTGTTCTTTCAGTGACAGACTTCATCTTTTGAGGGGATCTGATGGCGATACGTCTGAACAAGACAGCAGCAAATGATCTGGCTTGGTCTGACTGACCGTTGGTGGCTTGTTCAGCTAGGAACACAAGTAAGACATCAACACGGTCTTTGGCGGTCCAGACACTGTATAGGTTGGTCTCGGCAGACTTACGAGTAGTATTGTCGGCTGAAGACAAACCTCCTAGCAGCTCAAGAAGAGCATGGTTGATTTCTGGGGTTATGTTGGCCATTTTGCTGGTATGGTTCTCCTGGTATTCAATGGTATTATAGAGTCAAAGAATGAAATGGTTACAATTGACAATGGTCTTGTCTGTGTCTATTAGTATTGAAATCTCAGTGAAACGTCAGAAGAGCACAATAACTCAAGCAGAAAGGCCAAAGACCGCAGAGGATCACAACACAGGGCTCAATCGACTGAGAGGCAGACATTCAGACTAAATTTTATAAAGCAACAACACGTACCTATGGGTCTTGATTCTATGATTCTAGCAAATTTCAGTGCAAATCAAACGTGATTTTCCCGTTGTTTGATTAATGCAGTTGATTTCAAGTAGTTGGAATAAACAAGATGAGCCCTGAAGGGAGAAATAACTGGAAGAATCCTTGGAGTTTGAGTATCCTCCCAACATTAAGAATTTTTATGATATTTCTGTCAATAAATTTTAAAAGAAAAAAAAAAAGATCGGCAAAAAACACAAACTCACGAAAATTTCCCAATTGATAAATATTCCTAATTGGGATATAAAATTATTTTTCAGCTCATCGCATAAAATTTTTTTTTATGATAAAGACACCAAATTAAGTGTAAACACACAGAATTTAGACATTCTTACACCACTGATATAACTACAAGATGGGGCTAGCAGCAGTCAAAGTCAAGCAGAGATTTGGTCTGGACCCACGGAACACTAAGTGGGCCAACAACACGGACAGATTCGGGCACCAATACATGGAGAAACTGGGCTGGAAACCAGGTAGTGGTATTGGTCTGGTGTCCCACGCCGTGACTTCCCACGTCAAAGTGCAACTGAAGGATGATACTGTCGGGCTAGGTGCTAAGCTATCCAAGAAGCAGAAGAAGGACGAGTTTGATTCCGGCGAGTGTGCCGGCCTGGACGTGTTCCAAAGAATTTTAGGGAGACTGAATGGGAGAGAAGATGAGGTCTCTAAAGAACTGGAGATACAGAGAAAAGATAACATAATAAACGGGAAATGGGGTGTCCAGTTTGTGAAGGGCGATACTCTGAGAAGTACATGGGATAAAGAAGCTAAAAAACTATTAGAGAGCAGCGATAAGAAGAGAAAGAGAGATGATGAAGACGATTCTATAGAGAACAAGTGTAAGAAGGAGAAGAAAACGAAGAAAGAAAAGAAAGAAAAGAAAGAAAAGAAAGAAAAGAAAGAAAAGAAGGAAAAGAAGGACAAGAAGAGCAAGGATGAGGTATCAAAGGACAAGAAGGAGAAGAAGGAGAAGAAGGAGAAGAAGGAGAAGAAGGAGAAGAAGGAGAAGAAGGAGAAGAAGGAGAAGAAGGAGAAGAAGGAAAAGAAGGACAAGAAAGACAAGAGAGAGAAGAAGGAAGAGAAGGAGAAGAAGAAGGAGAAGAAAGAAGTCACTAGAGAAAGCATGCTAAAACCAAGCGAAAGCAGGGAGGAATCGCCTGCTGTGTCAACCAGACTGAGCGTGAGGTCCAGATGGATCAAACAGAAGAGAGCTGCCACCATGGATGCTAAAGCTCTTAACGAAATCTTCATGATTACCAATTGAGCAGAGGTACGTCCATGGTTCAATTTTAGCCATCATATAACTCGCATACATGCATTAATTTATTCAAGAAACATTTTGTAGAATCTACGGCTGTGAGTTTATAAAAAAAAAGAAACATAACATTTCAAAGCACAAGGACTAAGCAAAAGAATAATAACAACAACACCTCTAGTGTCTATTTTGATCTTTGGTTCTTATTTCTATATTCAAACATGGGTATCATCACATCTTCAACTTCTTAGAATAGGGCGAAACCTAAACCACCAAAGAAGAAAGTGGATACAGCCATTAGGAAGACCATAGTTGAAGCATCAACTGATTTAACGGAAGCGGCACCGTTCTTGGAAGAACCTGAGCTTGAGCCAGAAGCAGAGGATGAAGATGAGGATGAAGAACCAGAGCCAGAACCAGAAGAACCAGAACCGGAGGAGCCGGAACCACCACCAGTGGCTGATGGGTTAGCAGAAGCTGAGGAGATAATGGCTGAACATGATGAGGCAGCAGAAGCTGAAACCAAAGAAGCAGAGCCACTGAAGTCACAGTCTGTTGATTTCTTACCGTTGTCTAAATAGTATTGGTTCAACAAGAAGGATAATTTGGTGTCATCATTACAGAATGAAAAGGCACCGTACTCACCTGAGGTACCATTGACAGAAATGGCTGAACAGTCAATCAAACCACAGATGGTACCGAACAAGTCACCAAAGTCTTCGGAGTCAACATCTGATGAGACAACACAGGACAAGGAAGAATCGATGCAGTCACAGACTGATTCTTTTGGAGTTGGTGGTAAGTCGGTAGCAGCTAACCAAGTTGAACCAGTGGCAGGACAGTCTAAAGTGGAAGAGGCAGAAGCGGAAGCAGAGTCAGCAGTAGCAGAAGTTGGATCAATCTTAGCTAATTGAGATTTCAAGTTGTTGAAGTCATCTAAGGTTTGAACTTCATTACCGTCAATTGAGACTAAACCATAGTCATTAGTTTCTTGAAAGTACATGTAGACAATACCACCGGACCAGACATCAGTCATCTTGTCACTGAATAGGGTTGGGATATCACCAAATTCTCTTGGCTGGACTTCGTTACAGCCGTATTCTGAGAAGAACAATGGGATGGACAAGTTAGCAAATTCTTCTGTTCTGTCAGCGTAACCAGAAGCTTGGAAGGAGGAATCACCACACCATGAGTACATGTTGATACCGTAGAAATCAACTCTTTCATCTTCATCACCACAGGCAAAGAAATCAGCAATGGCAACTCTAGTAATGGCATCATCATTGGCGGAGTAACCGACTGGGATATCTCTGTAACCTTGGTCTTTAATGTAAGCTTTCATATCTCTGACAGCAGCCTTGACGAATGGTGAAGCATCGGAGTTGGTGACGTTGTTGGTGACTTCGTTACCGGCAAAAAAACCTAGGACATTGGTGTAGTTTGATAGAGAGTCAATGACATCGGTGTATCTCTGGTACAATTCAATGTTCCATTCTGGGGAAGCTCTGTTGATGGATTCAGAAGGTTGGGACAAATCAGCAATAACGTAGATACCGTTTTCAGCGAACAAGTCCATACATTCCTTGTGGGATTCAGTGGTGTTGACGGCGTAGACTCTGACAACATTGGTTTCCAGTTCCAGTAGGTATGGTAAATCTCTCTTACAAGCATCCCCATCGGCCAGTGGATCAATGAAGGTGGTTTGGCCTAGACCAGAGTCGTAACCCGAGGTGGCGTTAGAGGTATCCTGTTGGTAGGCAATCCCTCTGATGTAGAACTGGGAGCCGTTGTTGGAGTAAAAGAACTTGTTACCGATAACCTCGATGGATGGGACGTCAGCATCGGTACCGTCGGTGTCGGCGTTGGCCCAGACCGGGGCCAGGACACTCAGGAAGGATAGCACGGAGGCAGCAGAGGCTCTCATTGTCAATTAAGCGAGTGTGTGTCGGTTTGTATGCCTTGGGAGAAGAGGGAAAGAATTTTTTGAGTCCTTTTCCTTGATTTTATATCGACCTCTCGACACATGCGGAAATTGTCTCGAAAAAAGCCAAAACAAAAGAAATTGTCCGCATTTCGTGTAAAGAAAAACTGGGCTGTGAGAAGTGGCCGTTTTGGGACATTCGCGGCCTAATAATAGAAACCTGGAGATCACAGGAGTTGTTTAGGTGGGGCCCAAATGGTGACAAGAAAGTAGAGACATAGTGGAAATGAACACTCTACTGCTAGACATGTGCTCTTGTAGTTAGTAGTTAGTAGTTAGTAGTTAATAGTTAGTAGTTGATAGACAGAGGGACAATTCAGGCTTGTCCGGACAGGACTAGTGACAGAGGACTCGGACTGCCAACATCAAAAGATCTTGCCTAACAAGGAAAGGACTTGATCCTGATCTGGGCGGACAAACACGCTCTCGAGAACTCTTCACACCACTGAAATTAAACCGAAATAACAGAAATACCTGTGGGGCAGACCAACTGATCGTCAGGAACCGAGTACCGATTACAGCATGAGTCCAGATTCAGCAACCTCTAACAGATCTTCACATCTCCTGTTTCGCGGCCTCGATCATTCCCTAATCCAGTGCCGAATGTCCCCCTTTTCAGACTAGGATCGAGACAAAAAAGAAAAGCGCAACCTTTCCAGTGGACAAACAAAAAGAGTTTCAAAAATGGACATGGACACATCGGACATTAAAAATATACATCAAATCAGCACAAGTGAGACACCACTGATCAAAGCAACAAACATGGCAACCATCATGACTTCACCGTTGGCTCTGACAGAGGCACCAGCGTTAGAACTGCTGCTGGAAGTGGAAGATAATGAAGCCGAGGCACTCCCGGTACCAGTAGTCTTATCAGTAGTCTTAGCAGTGGTCTTAGCAGTGGTCTTAGCAGAGGCTTTACCAGTAGTAGTAGCAGCACCAGATCCAGAGGTAACACCTGACAAGATACCAGTGTATGAGCCAGTACCAGCTGAACCAATAACACTTAGAGCAGCTGAACAGGCAGACTGTGTGGTAGCAGTGACGACACTGGCTGAACCACTGAAGTCACAAGCGTTTGATGATTTGCCTTGGGATTGATAGTACAAGTTCAAGACGAATGACAATTGTTGTTTGGCAGAGCAGAAAGAAAAAGCACCGTATTCTCCAGTGGTACCATTGGTTTCAATACCGGAACAATCAATTTGACCACAGACATAACTGAATAAATCAGTATAATCCTCTTCATCAACATCATCAGCAACAACACAGGCCAATGAGTTATCTAGACAAGCACATAGGTCTTGGTTTGGAGTAGGAGGTAAAACAGTAGCAGCGCTCCAATAGGAGAAACCGGTTGGACAACTCAAAGTGACACCGGTAGTAGTGATGTCTGAAGATTTGGCAGAAGTTGGTGAAATGGCATTGATCTGTGAGCTGTAGTAGGAGAAGTCAGGTAAGGCGGAAACAGTATCACCATCAATGGAGACTAAACCATAATCGTTGGCTTCTTGGAAGTACATATAGACAATACCACCGGACCAGACATTGGTCATATTAGGACCGTATAGGGCTTGAACTTCAGTAAACTTTCTTGGCTGAACCTCGTTACAGCCGTATTCTGAGAAGAACAATGGGATGGACAAGTTGGCAAATTCCTTTGTTCTGTCAGCGTAACCAGATAGAGTGAATGAGGAAGCACCACACCATGAGTACATGTTCATACCGTAGAAATCAACTCTTTCATCTTCATCACCACAGGCGAAGTAGTTGGCCATAGCGACTCTAATAGTGGAATCATCATTAGCAGAGTAACCAACTGGAATTTCCCTGTAACCTCGGGATTTGATGTAGGCCTTGGTGTCTCTAACGGCAGCCTTAACGAAGGCAGAAGCATCGGTGTTGGTGTCATCGTTGGTGACTTCATTACCGGCAAAGAAACCTAGGATGTTTGTGTAATTGGCGAATTCATCAACGATGGTGGTGTATCTGTTGTATAGGTCTATATCCCAGGCTGGATCGGATCTGTCAATGGCCAGATCTGGTTCTGACAAATCGGCAATGACGTAGATACCAGCATCCTGTAGTTGCTGTAGACAGTCTGTATGGTCTAAAGTCGCGTTTAGCGCGTAAACACGGATGGTGTTGGTAGCGACCTTGGTCAGGTATGGGATATCTCTGGCACAGGCGTCACCATCAGCCAAGGGGTCAACAAACGTCGCGCCGGCAGTGACATTGGCAGTGTCCTGTTGGTAGGCGATACCCTTCATGTAGAACTGTGAACCATTGTTGGAGTAGAAGAACTTGTTGCCAACGATTTCGATAGCTGGTAGGTCAGCAGCGGACACTGAACCGTAAAGGGAGGCTGCAACTAAACCTAGATTTCTGATCAACACCATTGTCTCGAGATCTTGGTCTTGGAGATTTCTTGGAACAAAAAAAGTTGAAACACTGTGAAATTCCTGAAGCCGACACCTGTGGGAATGCTGCCAGTTATATACCAAAAGAAGGTTGCCCAATGGGAACGCAGAGGCGGTACCACGGGCCAAAAATACACGGATATGGGGGGCTCAGAACTGGAGCGAATCCAAAGGTGATGAGGCGGTCGTAGAACTGTTGCATTTTTAGTGCGTTTTTAGTGCATCGTTATTGCATTTTTTAATCAGTTCTGTTGACGACTTTCCCCTTTGGGTTTAAAGGAGATCTCGTTAATTACCGTATCCGGTAGTATATTGAGGATTTGCGCTCTTTTCCGGCATAAAGTTGCATATTATCGTAGAAAATAATGCCGATGTGGAAAGGTTTTCCATTCCGCCCCGAAAACTTGGGAAGGCTTTGATGGCTTGTACAAATATTTCCACCGCGTTGGTGACAGGGCTTGGGCTACTCAGTGGCCAGAACTGCAGTGTATAGGCTCCAATATGGTGAACTGGGTAGGTTCCTTAATCATCATAAATCTTTGTTTAAACCTTATCTCATGTAAAATGTCGAAAAAATACGAGCTTCACGTTCAAGCCATAGGCGCGATTCAGATTAGTGCCTCTCCAAGACAACCATGAGCCGGGGCTGATGATTTTAGCGTGAAGGAGTCTGAGTCAATCCGTTGAAATCATCTGCCCCCTTGCAGGCATGGACGCGTTTAAGGTTTGATCCGAAGCAGGATCACAATGTTCAGAGTCACAAGAAAACAAGTAAAAGAGCTTACACAGGAATATTTAAACTGTGTATACGATTTTTCTAGAAGCTAACCTACCAAATGACAGACGTAATCTTTGGCTTCTCCCCTTTTGTCACCTGTATGGTTGATGGGGCTCTGCTACCTGTATCATCATTGTCTTGTCCTGTTGGTTGAATGAAGCCATCAAGAGCCGTACCTTTCAAGTTATCTTCAAAGTTTGGAATGAATTTATGAGTGACAGCTGGTACAATAACAGCAGTCAAAAACAATATCAACACTAAAAAGTAGAGTACCATATACCTGAAAACCATCATCCTTCTTCTACGTACCTTCTTCTTACTCAATATCTTACCTTCTAGTGTTCCAGGCCGTAACCAGAATAATAGCATAGTATGCCATCTATCAACGTATGGAACAAAGACAAAGGGTGTTAGAACAAACAACAAACAATGACCCAAAATAAAATCAGCAGCAAATAAACTCATTTCCATCATTTTCACAACCATTTCTCTTAGGGGCTGTGTAAAGACTCTTGGACCAACACTCTTACTGAACCAATTCCCTGACCACCATGACCTGTTAATCTTGTCATTCTTAAGCTCTCTAGACAATAGTACAATAGTGATAAACTTGAAGAGAAAGTCTTGAATACTGATCACACTCAAAATGCATGCAAGTGTTCTGGCAAAGTTCCAACCTTCTAGGAACCAAACCAATTCAAATGTGATCAAATGAACAAAAACCGAAACCATGTGGGCGATAGCAGCTAAAGTACTAGCAGGTTTTTTACCACAACAACAGGTGAATAACAAAGCACTAACGCATGAACAAGCAAATATTACAGCCAAGCTCAAGACATTGATCAATATTGGAAATAATACCAAAGCAAACAATCTTAGTACAGAGTTCGTAGGCTTGACATCTTTGACACCATTTTGAGCATTGATAAACGTATAACCAAAGAACAGCATGACAGAACTTAAAAACGGAACAATCAATTCGCTAAAATAAGTGTTTTTGAACTTGGACTTTCTAACATCTGGTGTCAAGAGTTCAGACTCAACTTGAAACAAAAGCTTCTTATAACCTGTGTACTTAGCTCTAGACTGCTTTGCTGCACTAACCCAAGAGTTCACGTGGAACTTGGCATTGCCTCTCGAAAGCCAATGGATGAAGTCTCTATAATCAAGAAAGAAGTCAACAAACGCGAACTGATGAGGGTTGAAAACAAAAGGGGCAAAGCACATAGACACTAGAGTAAGCCAAAACCACAACAAAGCGGGTTGCCACATGGTAATCGTTGAAAACAACAACATCAAGAACAATTTCGAGCCAGAATAAATGGATGAGCTTGTGAACTTGGAGTATAGATAAAAGAATTGGGTCCGTGAAATGGCAAACCCTCTGCCAGTACTGATGTACTTAGCACCACCAAAAGTGACATCTGTGATTAGTGAAGTGGCATATATCTGACAAACAAAGACCTCAAATAATGGAGACATTGAAAGGATGTGGTGAAAGAACCTGGAAAACGCCCTCCAAAGTCCGCGTTCTGTAAGTTCTTGAACTATCAAAGGAACAAAGGCAATAAAGAAGACAATGAAAACAGAAAAGACAAAAATGGTCACCCAATTCAAAACAGGTTGCAACATGTAGCACCCAATAGGTTCTTGAAGATCAGTAAATGGAATGTCCTTGTTGTACTTACAAAGGGTAGATTCACTGACCAATGCTCCAAGATTGACCATCACAATCATGAACATCTGGACAGATAACGTGATGAATAAGTTGTTGATATGGAAACCGGGATGAGCGTAGTAGAAGGATAAGAATCTATCAATTGGCAATTGTGTCCCCAAGTAATAGTATTCTCTTGACAAGATCTGTTCTCCCATACCAGCACCAATTTTGGTTGTGAAATTCAAAATTGAGCCAAATCCCAAGTCACGACCTTTTCCACATTGATAGTAATCACAGTGTTTGATTCTACCACCTCTCAACATGGCATTCATACCAGCGTAGATATCTTCATTAAGATGTAAACCCTTTTGAGCCTTAGAGATACCACCTCTTGTTGTCATGAAAATAGCATTTAGGAAGTCGGGATGTCCATAATGAAGTTTACCACCAATTTCGGCCAATGTTCTAGCAAACAAGGTACCAAATGTTTGTTCTTTACCAGCTGCAATGTCACCAAGAACACCAATGTTTTCAGAAAAGATGTACTCTCTCATACCGACAATTGCCACTGGAGGTGGCTCTTCAGCATATTTGATACCAGCGACATAAGGTGGCGCAGTGTCTAAATCCAACTCTTCAAACTCACTCAACACAGATCTGACCTTGATGCATTCTTCCAAATAGTTATCTTGGTTGGCATCCACCACTTGGATGTATTCTCCACGATAAAAGATCAATGAATGGTTCTGATTGTCAGATTTACCATCACCAAGGATTGGGTTTCCAGAAAGCCTCACCCTATAAAGTGGTGTTTTCTCACTTTCTGCAAGCTTATTATTTGGGCTAGTTATCAAGCAAGAATAGTATAACTTCTCACCTTTTGGATCATCAGGATTGTCTTCTTCCTCTAGATATGAAATTCTCATACTCGGAAATGCCCTTAGCATTAGTTCAGTATCTTGAATCTCCTCATCATTGAATTTTGTTAACCTTTGCATTGCGATCAATAACTTGAACTTTCTGTTTGCCATTTCTTCAAGATCAATTTCAAGACCATCTGGGTTATGAATATAGTATTGCACAATACCAGGATTTTCAATCCTGTAAAGTAACTTGATGGCCTTAACATAATTTGCAAAACCAGAGACAGTCCTGTATAGAGTCTGTGTGCGTAAAGATGCCCATATTCTTGTTCTCAAGACATACTCGGGAGACGAAGTCTTGAAGCCAACACAATAGAATGGCAAGTCATTGATTTTTCCTTGTCTGGTATTATCATCAGCCGAATAAGGAACTTCTTCGTTTTCTTCAAAAGGTGTCATAGGAACATCACCCACAGCAATCAATGGCTCACCATCTTCACCCTCGGGTAGCTCCATACCTCTTTTCAACTTTCGCTTCTTTTTCTTTTTCTTATCTTTATCCGATGGAACCTCTTCGAGTTTCTTATCCAGTGATGCCGATGCCAGGGCGCTATTGAGACTGTTAGCAGAACCACTTCTCTTTCTCGTAGTATCAAACTTTGATGAAGAATGAGGAATAGCACCGTGTTCAATTGCTAGTAACTTAGTGTCTTTGACAAAGCACTCCCATTCCGTAGGATAAAGTTGTTTCAAATACTCTAAAAGTGTGATCCTTGCGTGGACATTTCCCTCTTTGATGATCTCTCTCAATGACAAAAGAATCTTTTCACCATAGTGCGGAATCAAGACTGTAAACACAGGCATACTTTCAACAGCTATAGGCTCAGGTATAGGGGTGGATAATGACTGGGCAAAGAAGGAGATCCTTCTCAAAGCTTCTGAGTTCTTTGGGAAATAATCATTAGACCTGTAAGTAGCATCGTCATGTGCAATAAAGAAACTTGGTGATCTTAAGGTCTTCTTCTGGTCAATATCAGAGTCAACCTGTTGATAGAGCAACTTATGTACATTCTCAATTGGCAACAAATGCTCACGATACATAGAAATGATCACTGCATTCCATATTTGTGAAATCAAAATCTTTGGTTTGTACTTGATATCCATCTCAGCAGTAGCCAAAATCTTGGAATATATTCTCTTGGGAAGTCTTGAATAAACGTTTCTCCAAGGAGACATGATGGAAATACCCAAAACGAAAGATAACCCAACAGAAAACAAAGAATTGAACACAATGTACCAGAGGTATGTGTCCAAGAAGAACAAGACCAAATCAGTGAAGTAAATCATCCCCAAGATAATCTTGGCTTGTTGATGACAAAGAAAGCTGCCAATAAGCTGATCACCCACACACCTTGACATATCCATTATAGACAACACACGAATAGGGTCTCGAATGGAAAGAGTCAAGAAGAAGTATGATTCAATGAATTTGGCAGTGAAGATTGAGACCCATAAAAAAATTGAGAACCATCTGCGTCTACCACCAAGCTTGGGAAAAGATGCCGTGAATGTTCTTGAGCTCACGTACTTCCTTTGTCTTTTGAAACCGTTCTTGGACTTCTCAATCTTCATGTACTGCCCAAATAGGGCACCTAAAGGGACCACGGCGAAGTAAATGGTAGTGAATATGGCAAATGCAAGTTGAGTAGCGGCAGCAACAAAAGCAACCGTAGAATGAGTCTCCAAGCCGTATATTGTCAATATGATAGGCGTTGGTAGTAGGTTAATAAGAAGGAACATGAGCAAAACAAACAATCTTTTCGTTAATGGTTGAGCACCAGGCCAGTTTCTAGGGACAAAGAAGAACTCTGAGAATGTAGCAAGGAGCTGAATTAGACAGGCAATGGTACCGCCTTGAGCCATAATGGTTAGCCTGTTTTGGATGGTGGGTTGATTATCAATCAATTGACTGTAGTTTTTTGTGTATAGAGTCGGGGAGTTAAAAGAAGTAAAGAACCAAAAGGAGCATAAGTGAATGATCCAGATTCTATTGAAATTTGTTGCCACATGGAGCCATGTTCTTTTCTCTCTGTAAGTCTTGTAAAAAGCCTTCTCCCAATTCACATCTTTTAGATTTTCATATCTCTTATCCAATGGGATATCAACAATTCTAGTCTTATTTTGTGACTTTAGAGTGATTCTCTCTATGCCTTCTGGGTACCAAAATAGCTGATTCACGTCATCATAACCGATAATTTCTTTGTGATCTTTCTCCTTCTTGATTAGCTTCCCATGTTCATCCATACTGTATGATTGGTCTCTGATATATCGGTAGATTGGTGTAACAACATCATTCAAATATGTGTATTCAGGAACCGGTATAGCATTGAGTTTACAAGCATCTGAAACGTAATAATCCCAAGCACACTTGTAAAGGAAACATAGACACTCAGGAAGAAATCTTAACTGATTAGCTTCACCCCAAATCAACAAATAAAGACCAATTTGTTCAATCTTTTCTTCAGAGGTTGTACTTTGCATCTTCTGTTTCCATTTGTAATCGGCCACGTCAAAATCAAAGTTTCTCTCTAATTGGTCTGGAGTAAATTCCATCTTCATCTTATCTCTTATGAAGTCCACCTCCTTTTCTTCTGCTAGTTGTCTTTGCTCCTTGAGATTGTGGTTTTGCTGTTTGGCTATCTTGTTGTTTCTTCTGCCACTTTTACCACGTAGTTTCATTTTACTGAAACCAAGATCTTCATCAAGGTCAAACTGGGCAGCAAAGAACCACTTTTTGTAATTCGAATTATCACCACCAATGTATGAAGCATGTAAAGATGTCAATGCTTCCAAAGGTTGCAAACGACTAGCTCTAGAGTCTAACTGAGTCATTAGATGATCAGTCATGTTAGCAACAGAAGACCTCTGGAACCCAAACTTGTCACCAATCTGTCTCATGATAACCGCGATTTCAGCTGTCTTGATGGGCACATGATCAATCCAAGAAGGATAAGGGCCTAATTGCTTCAAATTCTTGAAACTCTTTAGTGATCCATTCTCATTTAGCTCATGCTCTTTGAATAAATTGTCATCACCGTACTCTGGGTTGAACTCTTGAGCAGTAGGGAGTGCATGTGGACCATTGAATTCGTCCTCATCAAAGGGACTCCCTAAGACACCGCCATCAATGTCTTCATAAGGAGCAATTTCGTCGGGTGTGGAGGGGGAGAAACCAGCAGCGTCACCGGGAAGACCATACATTCTTGAGTACCCAATAGAATAGTCAATAACAACTGGAAGATCTGATCGCAACACAGGTCTCAAGAGCAGGAGGATCAACCAGACAACTCATTCGAGCTTTCCAAAACAGTGGGGATGGAGTTCGCCCATTTTCATCATTTTCATGGGCATCGTACACAAAAACGGATCATCAATTTTAGGAAGATCTGGTTTTGTGTCAGGGTGTGTTTTCATTTTGTGGGAAAAACTCATCATTACCTCAGCAACGAGATCTGGATGATCTATGATCTATGACCATCACTTGACTCGCTAGACATGTTACCACAGAAACCTATAACAATAGGGCCGAGAGGGCACTAGCCTGGTCTTGGTTGCATGATGGTAGACAGAAGGGTCTGGACCCACACAGAGTCTGAAATTGAAACTGGGACTAGGTTGGGAAATTGAACAACAACAATGGGAACTACTCACCCCAGAATCCCAGTCTCAGGTTGTTTACTCTGCAACACCGTCTCTTTGTTTACTTGTTGTGGTTGGCATAGTGACGGATTGAATTATATTGGTAATTTCTCTGGTAAAGAATCGTTTATTCGTTAGTTCAGCGCTCTATCTTGATGGAGAATGGGCACTTGAATATGCTAGGATCCATTTAAGGCTATATTGGGGTTAGTAAAGGTCTAGAAATGATGAACTTCTTTTGCACTCACTTTGTTAGAAGAAATTTGCAGGCTCCAGTCCATTCTTCATCTGCTGTCTTTGTGGATAGTCTTATTGAGGCGTCAGCAATTCTATCTTTGACCATCTTGTATGGTAGTTCAATACTTGGATCAAACTCCCTTAGCTTCTGGGAAATCTCTGAAAGGATATCCAAAATGGCAATCATAGCGTTATCTAACTTGGAATGATTGAACAGTCTCTCGATTTGGTATTCACCAGATGAGAATACTTCAAAGGTTGTGACTTTCGGCTTGTTTGGATTTGTTAAATCTCTTTCAACTTTTTCAATTCTCGAAGTTGAGCCCATTGGTCTCAGTCTGTAATTTGTTGACTTGATGTTCAATCTGTTAGAAATGGTCGCTAGTAATAAGACAACTTGACCTAATGCGGCATTTATCTCTTGCCATGGTACTTTGATACCTTCCAGGCTACCAAGTCTTAATCCATTTATCGTGCCGAATGGGCCATCATGTGAAATATTGAACGTGTCATTGTAAACATTTGTCTTTCTCAATTTCTCTAGCTGACAAAGGTTGAATTCATATTCAGCTTTGATGGCATCTCTTTCCTCTCTAAATTCTTGTTCCTCTAGTTCTTTAGTATTTTGGATTTTCAGCAACTCTTGCTCTTCGAGTTCAATCTGTTCCAGTTCCTTTTGGACTTTCAGTATCTCATCATCTAAATCATCAGTCTCGGACTCTAGGTTATGCAGCTCTTGAAGCAGTTCTGTCTCTTGTTTCTTCAATCTGTCAATCTCCTTTATGGATTCCTCAGATTTGGGTATCAGTGGAGCTTGTCTGTTTCGTAGCTTTTGTAGAAATTGCAAATACACGTCCCTCTCACTCGCAGTCTTCTCATACTGTGATTTCATCCCACTCAAAAGCAACTGGGCACAGTCTTTGCAAACAGGATAGTCAATATCACTCTTAGAGGACAGGATGTTGAATATAGTGGAAAGGGATTTCAGTCTGTTGGATAATGTCTTGTTGTCCATTTCATCGTCTCTCGAGTCCGTATCATCATCGTCTCCATTATCAAACTTTGGCAATATTACAAACGATTCAGAGCCACTCTCATTAGAATCCCACTTGAGCTGAGATTCTTTATTATTAGATGACGCAGTGTTGAGCAGATCCAGCCTCTCTTGTGGAATAAATGGCTCCTCTCCCAGTTCAACTGCATCCGCCTTATCACGGCCATAACTAAGTCTTCCGGAGGTCAACAAATGCGTTTGGGCTTTGCTTAGGGTCGTCAGCGAGCTGTCAATGGCCAAGGGCAGCTTGCACCTCTGGCAAAAATGACTTCCATTTCCCATTTCACCGTGGATTATGTCTCTTTGTAGTTTTTGATATGTCAACATTTCGCCTTCACTACAATTTTATCTTTGTCTTAAAAACATCCGAACATCATATACACAATCTGTTTTTGGATAGGCTCTCTATTTACATATATAAGCACCTATTTACACTTTCTCGATCCAGAAGTTGTTTCTGGACTCATCTCTGTAGTCACTCTTGCTCCAGGCATTGTGGCCGTTGCCTTGCTGTTTGACGTGGCGGGAATATTGCGCAATCACTTCATCCATTGGATCTTCACAATCTTTAGGAATCTCATACAATCTGCTGAAGATTTTGTAGTCTGGTATCGGTTTGGCCTTCATCTTTAGTTTCTCCTTCTTCTCGACACGCAGTAGTTCCCCTTTATGTATAATCTCTCTCTTTTTGGTCATGATTCGCTTTAGATATCTTGATAAGAAATGCTCAATTGTCTCACGCACACCGAGTACAACACCTCTTGGAGCCCAGACTTCAAATAACTCATCGTTCTTCTTAGCACCCGTTGGGGTGATCTGGATGTACCCAATATCTTTGATCAATAGATCAACAGCCCCATAGAATGGAGGGATAGCATACCTAACCAAATCGTTCATGGATTCAGGCTTCACAGTAATAAATTTCTTCAATGCGTCAGGAGTATCCTTCACAACTTCAACAGCTTTTCCCAGGTTTGCAAAGATCTTTGGTTCACCATAAACCACTGGTTTCACTTGTAATATAGAGTCTTTAGGCGGCAGCAAGAAAAACGTACCACCAACAGTGAAGCATTGGCCACCTTTCACGGTTTCGTATGGGGAGTCTCTCAAGTCAGAAGCTAGAACTTTTTTACCTTGTAATGTCAATTTCAAATGCTCCTCTTGAATATGCTGGAAGACACCAGATTCATCCAAGAACCCAGGAACGTCAATGATGGACTTATTCAAACAATCGTGTTCAATGTTTTCTCTTGTCAAAGCTGGCAGATGAGATGACCCTTCAGGTTTGATAACCTTAGACCCAGGGTTTTTTACATGTCTGGCATAGTTCAATAACCTGTTACAAAGTCTTGTTTTACCAGTATTGACATAACCCACCATATAATTCACGAAATCAAACTTCTTGAACATATCAGCAATACCCCAGTTCGTATAGGCACTGATCAAGTGGACATTACTTTCCTGGCCGGTCAATCTGTACACCATTCCTTTGAAGAAGTTTTGATACTTATTGATACCGGAACCATGTCCAAACAACAAATCAGTCTTATTTATCACATACGTCACATTAGGCCTCTTCTGGATGTTGACCAAGGAGAGTGGAAAATCATAGGCTGATAACACATGCACGATATTGGCCTTATGTGGAATGCTTTCAATCACTTCGTCGAAATTCACTGGGATGTGTTCTTCTGGGTTGTAAACCGAATGATGGAGGGCATCATGGCATCTCATACAAACCAAGCTCTCTTTCAAATCTTCTAGAATGGTAGTATCATTACTACTGAATGCCCCTGTCTCATTCCCTAACAGAGCCCTACCCTCTTCATCTAGTTTAGCGAAAGCACTGACATACCGTAGCTTTTTTGATTGATATGTGGTTGGCTTCTTAGCCTTTGGCTTTAAATAATAACCAACTTCTTTTGGATCATGGGACTGAAGTGAAATACCACAAGAGTTACACTTGCTGACTGAGTACTGTTGAGTGGGGTCGAACTTGGATCCCAGTGTCTTGGTCGTAGAGTGTGGTGACATGTTTGATTCAAGTGTTATTTTGGGTATATGTTCGGAATAACCTCTTATAAATGCTACTTTCAGGGAAGTTCGCATAATTCCAGTAGATCGCAGAGATCTCAGAGCATTCTGACGAAGTCTTGAAGGTATCATCTTGGGTTTTAATAGGCTGAAACAGTCTTTCCTGTAGTCTAAAGATGCTTTTATTGTGTCTTTATACTGTCTAAAAAATTAAAATTTGAGATGTGTCCCTTACCAGATCATCACCAGATTACATAAGAAACATGAGGTAGATACAAAATTGTTTAAGAACCATTTAAAAACTTTTCTTTATATTACATTAAATAGTAATGATCTATTCTTCGTCAACTTCACTTTCTTCATCATCTCCTTCAGAGTTGGATTCTTCAGCATCGCTTTCTAAACTAGAATCACCATCCTGATCAACTTCTTTGTTCTTCTTACGGTCTTCTTCATCAGCCAACAAACTTTCCCTCAAGATTCTAGATTTCTCTTCCTTGACTTCTCTTTGAACAATCACGTAGGCACCTAGTGGGGTCTTTTCCCAGGATAAATCAGATAAGAATCTATTGACTTCGGCTCTGTTAGTTGGAGAGAATTCAACAGTGGCTCTCTTTTGTGAAATAAATTCGATGTTTTGATTCAACTTCTCAACCAAGTTGGATAATTGTTTGTTGAATTTAACATTTTTTGACGATTTGATGTAACGACGAAGTGAAATAGTGGCTGGTGTGGCCAGTTCTGGGAATGAAATGCTCTTGGAGTATAGGACAAAGTATTCACCAGCCAAGTCAATGAATTGTTCACAAACACCCTGTTGGTATGTTCTGGTATTCAAATAGGCAGAGTTAGCCTTGATGTTGTGGTCGAAATCAAAGGCCTGTAAGTTGACATTCTTTGGGTTTCTGGTTAGGGTGGTGGAGTTCAGGATTTCTTGTAATAATGGGAATAATGGGATGAAGACACCAGTGTTTTGTGATAGACGCATCAAAGATCTGATCAAGTAAAATCTGTATGGAAAAAATTGAGCAGTTGGAACCAATCTAGCGGCACCTAGCGTGACTTGGACTAAGGGATAAATCAGTTGTCTTAGTGGTGACTCTTTCTTACCTTCCTTATCTGGATGACAGTGCACAGATAAAACTCTTGACCAGAAATCTAATGTGTGGGCGTATTGCCAGTTGTAAATGGTCTTGTAACCATCCTTGGTGTTATTTATACTGTTTCTTAAGTGGATGGCCAATTGACGGACGTAATCGAAACCAGTTTGGTATGCTAAGTTCTCATCAATACCAAACAATTCAGCAGCAGAGTTCTTTTGAAAATTGATCATTGGCGTGGTATGGATGTTGGTTTGACGACAACTCTTGATAAATGACGTGTATGCTTGCTTCAGAACTAGTTCCAAGATGGATTTCTGGAACTCTCTGGCTGAGTTGTTTAGGAAAGCAAAGGCTGCAATTTGAGTTTCCACGTCACTGGTGGTGGACCAAACTGTGACGACTGAAATAACTAGTTCTTTCAAGAGTCTTCTGTGACTTAGAAAGTATGGTAGTAATTCTTGAACAGAAGATAAAACCAGAGCAGCAGTTTCAGTGTTGGTGATATCGTTCAACATGGTCAACAAAGCACCAGCATGTGATTTCAGGATAGTGTTCAATTGTTTGACTTTGGTATTATTTGGGACAGTTCTGCTACCTTTCACAAGTTTGTACGGAACTAACTTTTGAATAGCAGTAGGTAGATTCTTTAGACCTAAGAAGATCAATTGTTGAAAGGCCTTTGGGTCAGTGACGGAATATTTGTATTCTTGGTCTTCCTTGTTGACATTGACAGCGGCCTTGAAGGCAGAGGAGATGTTCTTGATCAACTTCAAGTTTGGCACTTCTAGTCTCTTGGACCAGTCCTTCACTAGTTTGACAGTGACTTCAATCTTTTCACCTTCTTCTGGTTGCTTGGATTTCTTTGATGGTTTAGCCTCAACTTCTTCATCCTCAGCATCAGATCCGTCATCACTGATAGCATCTAATGGGTTGGTTGGATCAAAATCTAGTAAACCCTTGTCATTTTCTTGTAGATATTTGTAAAATTCTGGATCCTTTTCAGCTAGCTTGTCTAGATCTTCCTTATGTTCTAAGATTTCTTCATCTTCAGAGGATGATTTGTCCTCAGGATCCTCTTGCTTCTTAGATTTCTTGGAACCTTTCCCTTCCTTTGGGACATCAAAGCCCTTTTCGAAGAATTCTTCAACGTCCATGTCGTCGAAGATCTCATCTTTCTTAGCAGCTGGAGCTGGGGCACTACCATCAGACTTCTTCTTGTGAGTGTTCACCAACTGTTTGTGCTTCTTGACCTGTTTACGGTGTTCCAACGTGTGCTTCAGGTGTTTGGCCTGGAACTTCTTTGTCTGCTTGCTTGCCTTGGCCATTGTGGAGGAGCGTGTCTTCGGTTAAGCGTGGGATTAAGTGGTTTAATATGAGCTTTCTCTATCTCTTGTACTTTATAACAAAAAAAAATTGCCAGTCTAAAAAAAATTTTGAGATGAGCTTGGTTAGGCCACTCCCAGAATATTCTATATATTTACCCGGCCGGATTCTGATGAATAGAAGATTTGACGCAAAATTTGATGATTCAATTCATGTTTTCGAATCTTTGATTGGAGTAAGCAAATCAGCTATGTCGGATGACGAAAGAGAAGTTCTTAGGAAGAAGTTGCAGCAGGATTCACCCTCAAAACCGGTAATTGCGGACAACGGTGATGATGACAGTGCAAAGATCCCAACAAAACACCAAAAGTTGCCTCTTCCACCTGTCAACAAGAACACACCTCCACAGTTGAACGTCAGTAAGAAGAGAAACCTCCAGCTCTTGGCTGATGGTGATGAGCTCAACGAAGACCGCAAATTGCCATTAAAGACGCGGAAGAGCAGTGTCAGTAGGAGAACTATATCTTTATCAGAACTCGATAAACCTGAACTCACACCTCCCAAATCTGGTGCCACCTATAGTACCATTGACTCTCCTGAAGGCTCACCGAAGCCTGAAAGTGCTCCTGTGCTTGCTTTGGCTACAAAGGCAGAACCTTCCATTGCTGAACTAAAGAGACAAGATACCAGACTTGATATGCAAATTAGACGTGCCAGGGCTAAAGTTGAGTCCCTAAAGAGAGCGAAACAGATCCTAAAGAAGAAAGACACCAGCAAGAACAGCGAGTTGATAAATAAGTGGAGAAATGCAGCTCAGAAGGCATCGAATTACTTGCTGAATGCTGCTGTTGATAAGGTGAACAAGGTCGGTGGTAAACAAGACTTTGTTCGTAAAGAACGTGAGAAAATGAAGGAGACATTGGAATACTCAATTGATAACTCATTTCAAGACAGAATCTATGACATTTCGCACTCTGAACAATTTCAAGAACTGCCTGATACTGAAAAGGATAGAATACTGGATGACCTGGAAAAGGAGCAAGAGAAAGCACTTGAGGAAGCTGAAAAGACCTTCATGGAGAATGAGGATGATGAAATTAACGATGAATTCACCATGAAAGATTTATACAAGAGATTAAAGCTTGACTATAAGCTTGTTTATCCCAATACTGATGACTAATGACCTTTTTTTATGCCTAATGATAAGTAAATTATGCTATAATGATTAAATTAAACTAATGTACAACCTTTCATATCTATATTCACACTTTCGTTTCATGATCTAAAACCTCAGAAAACATCACCTAGTTTTAATCTTGGTGCAATGTTCATGGATAACAATTCTTGGAATAATAATTTGGCAGCGTATGGGATAGTCATCTTGATGACATGTTCGGCACTCTTACAACTGGTACACCAACCGTTGTAGCCCATTAACCCACACAAATTACAGATATCAACATCAAAAGCATCTGAAGACAACATCAATCTTTCCAACAACAATTGGGAGGCACCGTATGCAATAACACAATCTCTTTCCATTTCACCCAATCTCAAACCACCATCTCTAGATCTACCTTCTGTTGGTTGTCTTGTCAACACGGCTCTTGGACCTCTGGCACGAGCATGCATCTTATCCAAGACCATATGTTTCAACTTTTGGTAGTAGATAGGACCAAAGAAGATATAGGCTTGTAAACATTCACCAGTAATACCAGAGTACAGCATATCTTTACCAGAGTAGTTGAAACCCTTGTCAACCAAAATCTTGGACATGTCTTCAAGTTTGGAACCACCAAAACAAGTACCATACTCTAATGAACCGTTCAGGACACCAGCTTTACCACTGATCAATTCAATCATCTTACCAACGGTCATACGAGATGGGAAACCATGTGGGTTCATGATGATATCTGGGGAAATACCGTCATCGTTGAAAGGAAGATCCTCTTGTTGCACAATGATACCACACACACCCTTTTGACCGTGTCTGGAGGAGAACTTATCACCTAATTCAGGTCTTCTTGTTTGTCTTAGCAACACTTTAATCAGGGCTTGATCATTATCTGAAACTGACATCATGACTTGATCAATGTAACTTGGTTCTGGAGCCTTGTAAAAGACGGGAGTTTCTCTATGTTCAGTCTCACCTTGGCTCATAATGCTCTCGCTGGCATTGGTTGGAACACATTTGTTGATGTAAACTTGACCACTTTCAACTCTGGTACCAACTTCACCTAAACCATCAGGACCTAATGAAGCGTGTTGGAAGATTGGTTCACCGTCATCTTTAACTCTCATACCAGCGACGATATCTTTAGTATGGTTTGGATATCTTTTTAGCACCGTAGTATTCTTTCTTAGCACTTGACAACGACCGAAACCTCTATCAATGGAAGATTTGTTCAAGACTAACGCATCTTCAATATCATAACCAGAATATGACATGACAGCAACAGTGGCGTTTTGACCAGCAGGAAGCTTATCATAATCAATCAACTCAATAGTCTTGGTCTTGACCATAGGTTGTTGTGGGTAAACCATCAAGTATAACAAAGTATCAATACGTTGGAATTGATTGTACGCAATCGCACCAATCGCTTGCTTACCCATCGCACATTGATATGTGTTACGTGGAGATTGGTTGTGATGTGGATATGGAATCAAACCGGCAACAGCACCAAGCACAGTGAATGGTTCGATTTCTAAGTGTGTTATGTCTGGGCTGATATCACTTTCATATAATGCAATAAAACAATCATTTTCCTCGTTAACATCCAAGTATTCAACAAGGCCTTGCTTTAGGAAATCATCAAATAACATTTTACCTTGTTTCAACTTCAATAGGTGATAAGCTTTCACTCTAGATTCGCCCTTCTCGACAATGATCAGTGGGCGACAGATTCTACCCCCATCAGTGGCAATATGCACAGCCTTTTGATGCGTGTTTGTGTAGATAGAGATGAATTCAGACACTTTACCAGTACGTCTCAAGTTTCTGAATAAACCAACGAATTTGGATGGGAATCTGGTGGTACCGATTAAAGTACCGTTCAAGAAGACACCAAAGTTGGAATGCAAGTTGGCACTGTCGACAACTGAGATATCTTCAACACCTATCAAGTAACATAGCTTCTTAATAGGCTCTTCTTCATCATCGGTGGTGATATGTGTCATCAATGCTAAATTCTTAACCAGACCACATGCTTCACCTTCGGGGGTATCTGAAGTACATAACATACCAAATTGTGAAGGCTGTAGAGCTCTTGGACCAGAGACTTTTCTTGATTTTTCAAATTGTGAGGAAATTCTGGTCATCATACCTAATGCTGAGATGTAACTCAATCTACTCAACACATGCGTAACACCGGCCCTTTCCATTTTGAATCTCTTTAGCGACCAGTTACCAGTGGAGATAGCTCTGTTAAGACCGGTTGTGATGTTGTTCGAATGAATGTTGATACTTAGCAAAGCATCAAATTCTGTGGCCCTGTTTGGTTTCTTCAAGATTTTGTCAATGTTTGCTTTGAAGTCAGAGTTAAACTTCTTGAACAAATCTTCGAATAACAATGACATCAATTGACCAGCCAGTTCCAAACGTTTGTTACCAACATAATCTCTGTCATCGACCATCTTGGGATTGTTCATTGCCATGATCACTCTTCTTGTCATCATTGCAATGTAAAGAGCTTTCTCTTTGAAATCAAGATCGCTGACTGTCAAATGTGCAATAATTGTAGTAGCAATAGCTTCAATACCTTCTTGTAATGTTGATAATTTTTGTCTTCTTAGAGTTTTCACTTTAGCACCCAAGTATTCTAGAGCTTGCTGTTGTGTATGGATGCCTAGTTTGGCACATTCTTCAAAGTTGATGACGAATAAATCTTGATAGACAGCATCATCACCACAAATCAATTGCATAATTTCCAAATCTGAAATGACACCAGCGGCTTTCAATGCAACGACAATTGGGATTTCTTCACTGATGGAGTTATGTTTTAGGTAGATCTTCCCGTTCTTAGTGACAACGTAGGTTTTGGACTTCCGTTCATGGGTAGAAGAGGTAACAGAAGCTTGAACGATAGCCTTCTTTTCATCAGCTTCCACAATGATACGATTCTTGGACAGTTGTTCTTGGACCAAAATAACTTTTTCAGTACCATTGACAATAAAGTAACCACCTGGATCTAGAGGACACTCATCTAAACTGGCCATTCTGGCCTCTGATGCACCATCAAGGAGACATTTGTTGGATCTTAACATAATAGGCATTTTACCGATCTCCAAATCTCTATGCATAATGATCTTTCTCCCTCTGGTGTACTCAACATCAACGTAGATAGGCGCAGAGTATGTCAAGTCTCTCAGACGACACTCGTGTGGTGGAAGAATAGGATCTTTGATTGAAGACGTGGATCTCTTACCAATTCTGATATCCAAGTACTTTAAGTAGAATTCTGGATCAACATCACTTAGCACAGTTTCATTGGCCTTCAAGATCTTCTTCAAGTCAACATCAACAAAGTAGTTAAAGGAATCCAAATGCTGTTTCACTAGACCTTTGACTTTCAGGAAAGCAGGCAGCAGGTTCCACTTATCTTCGGCTGTATTGATCTCATCGGTCAGGGCCTTACCTTTGTACACCGGGTTCAATAGCTCATTGAACGAGTCATCCGGGGCCGATTTTTTGTGCGTGTGCTTCGCACTGTTGACTGCAGCTGAGTTTCTTCTCTTCTGCACCATTATAAACTCCCGTACCACCAGCAAAAAGGGCTTCTAGACTGGGTTTTGTGTCTTTTAAAGCTTCAAATCCTTACAAATCATTGTAAAAATAAAATTAAAATTCGAGAAAGTGATGAGGTTACCCGCAACTTCTGTACACACTAATTTAATTTAAAAACGTCATAATGGGAAACCGAACTAAAAAGAATTGAGTAAAAAGCTATCAAACCAGGTGCAATGAGTGGCAGTTCATCCAAGTCCAGTGTCAACAAATACCTGGAGGATCTTCCTGAGAAAACACAGACCAAGCTCTATCAATCTGTGAGTTTCTGAGGTCAATATCTATCCTAATTGGTGCCATATAACTAACAAAGCAATTAGGCTGCGACATGTCTTTCGATCTTCAGATTGCTACCTGCGTTGGCCAAGTTCTACGTGATGACCATGATTTCGAACGAGGACCGTATGCCTGTGGCTGAATTTGACAGCTGGGTGAATTCAAATGGGAAGTTGGAGCAAGTGGAGGCGTTTCAAGTGTTGAAAGATCTACATCTAATCAAAGAGAACAGTGGTGTTGCTTTACTAAACCCAGTGTTTAGACAGAGCTTCAGAAACGTTCTGACTGGGACTGAAATTGGTAACTCTTTTGGTGTGCTCAGTGATATTGATGATGCTCATAAAGTTGATATCGATTTCCTGGATAAGTATGCTGCTAATAAATGGGAGACTATTCTACATTTCATGGTCGGTACTGAGCTTAATGAATTACCAAGTGCTGGTGTTTTAAGCTTACTAAGACATAGTGGTTTAATGGAAGGTAAAACGCCCAAGGCTATGAATATCACAAATGAAGGTTTCCAGTTTTTATTGCAAGACGTTAATGCTCAACTATGGACCTTGTTATTACAATACTTAAGAATGGCAGAATCACTAGAGATGAACGAGGTTGACGTTTTGAACTTCATTTTCATGCTTGGTTCCTTAGAACTTGGTAAGGACTACTCCTTGTCTGCTCTGAATGAAACGCAGATCAATATGCTAGAGGACCTACGAGACTACGGTTTGATTTATCAAAGGAAGTCCACATCAAGAAGATTTTATCCAACAAGATTAGCCACCACGTTAACATCAGACACAACCACCTTGAGAACAGCTTCAGCTGCAATGAATAAAGGCATTGAAGATGCTAAGAACAATACATCGTTTGAAAACTCAGGTACCATCATCATTGAAACTAATTTCAAACTTTATGCATATACCAACTCACCGTTACAGATTGCTGTCCTGAATCTCTTCGTTCACTTGAAATCAAGGTTCTCCAATCTGGTCACTGGTCAACTAACCAGGGAATCTGTGCGAAGAGCGCTAACCAGTGGCATCACAGCTGAACAGATCATCTCATACTTAGAAACACATGCCCATCCACAACTACGAAGATCTGCTGAAGAGGCGTTAGATAAGAAGCTTGAACTAGACCATAACTCAAAAGAAACTATACACATCATACAACCTACCATCGAAGATCAAATCAAACTATGGCAATTAGAACTAGATCGTATCATTCCTCATGACGGTTACTTATTCACCAACTTCCAAAACGAGCAAGAGTATTTGGTTCTTCAAAAGTATGCTGAGGAGATTGGTGTCTTGCTATGGCATGATTCAAATAAGAAAAAATTCTTCGTTACTCAAGAAGGTAATACTCAAGTGATCAATTATGCTAATAGGACCTTGAGAAAAAAGACATAGCATTACGAATGGATATTATTTCATAGATTGAAAAAGACTTCTCTGTAACCATGTAGGATCGTGACTCTTGATTACTATAGTTACGTTCAAGGAGCCACCTCTTGTTACCCCAAACCAGAGTTTCACGTTCATGGGCGTTATAAATTAAACTCCATTTTTTTCTACAACATTTATCTCGAGACAACAACACATTTTAACACAATAAATGTTCTGCAAAAAGAGCTGAAAAGAAGGCTAATTGGGAAAGCCTAACTTGCCTCAGACACTGGCGCCCATTTTTTTTTTTTTTTTTTCGATAGATCAGTTTGTATTTAAAGTTTGTGTTATATA
>PPMH03000024.1:0-139379 GCA_003707945.3 Taiozyma bovis | reverse complement strand
GAATGGAGTATACAGCGTCACCTAGGATATTACGAGATGTGTGCTATGTTAGTTGATGGAGATGACTGGAGGTACCCTAAACCAAGAGTTCTGTTGTGATACGAGCTAAATGAGAAGGTGGGTTGAAAATTACTCACTCTACATGACTTTTCTATGTCTCAGAACTTTAATAGATATATTTAGAGTATGTACCCAAAATACTGCTAAGGCCTCTAGTAGTCATGTAGAGTAGTTGATAACCTGAAATGGACTTCTTATTTCTTCTATCTAGTACAAATCTCTGTATATCTCATGTGAGCAAATCAGACCCTCATTTGTCATGAAATCTAGATCACAGCTTACATTTGAGCTAATCGAACGTGTCCTATATCTTCACTTCACAGGAAAATCGGGATAATCCTATTCCAGCTACTATTAAACTCCATAGTACCTTTAGCCAGTGATTTGCCCTTTCCAGAATTCGTTGAGAGGGCTACAAGATTCAGACCCTACCGAATAATACCTTTACTCATACTTCCGCAACATCAACATTACTTCCTCGAAATGACTATCGTTTATCCATACGGAAGTACATCAGTCACAGCCAAGGTATCGTTAGAAGGTAGTACAATATCTTGATGAATACACAGACTCTGGAAGGCTCTTAGGCCATTATCTATATTATAATCATCACTATTTCTTCCCTTTGCGAGCTTTCTTCTCTCTTTCATACTCGTTCTTTTCAGCACCTTCCACAGTATTGATAGTATTAAGAATCCTGGCCATCTTAGAATGATAAGCATCATGAGACTCTTTCTTCTCCTTGATTTGTTGTCTAGCTTCAAATCTTGAATCCTTTCTGATTTCACGCAAGGTGATCTTTCTTTCATTCTTCAATTGGGCCTTCATCTTATTAATCTCTTGTCTTTGTCTATCATGGTCATAAGATTTCTTCTCTGGATTGAAGTTCTCTTCGAATTTTGGTGCATATGTAGCAATGGCCAATTTCTTGTGTGATTGCAATGTCAACGGTTTACGTTCATCTTTCGCAAACTTCAATAATCTCTGGAGCTTTAACGATATTTGCTCTATTTGCTTGAAATCTGTCAGTAATTTCTTGTAATGATGAAGAATGGCAGCAAATGGAGCAACAATTTCCAACAAAGCAGTCTTTTCCTTCCAAGTGTCAAGAGCCAATTCTAAGATTGACAGTAGTTTCTGTAGCAGTGAGGTCCTATGAGCATCAGTGAGGTCGCGGTCAATGTCAGAGATTCTTAGCTCTGGAACTTCTTGAGATAACTTGCTGATTGGAAATCTATGGTCTGGTGAATTCACAGTGATTGCCGAGTCTTTGATTTCTGATGGTGATAATGCTAGTAGGGCTTTCTGTAAGAAGAATGAAACTTCCGGGATATATCTCTTTGAGATTCTTTGATAAGTCAAGAAAGTTTCGGCAACAAAGGCACCACCGATCAAACCATTCAAAGACTCATATTTCAATTGTTCTAATGATTCACCCATGATAATCGAGGCTGGTGTCACAACAAGATGATAATGGTCTGAAGTGGAGTAGATCAACCCAACTAAAGCAAAGAAAGTAAGGTCTGAAACCATTGGGAACTCATCACCGCCAGAGATGGTATCCTGGATTCTCTCGTGTATTTCTTCCAATTTGTCACGTAGTGCTTCTGTCAGCTCATTATTATACTTCTCAGCAAGTGTCTTCACTGCAAGGATCAAACCTTCTTGGACATCTGAGAATGATTCAGCTTCAGTTTCTATTAGGTTTGACTCGGAAAGGTATAAAATGTGTTGAAATAAAATGATGGTGAAGTTTGCAAGTTTTTCTTTGTTACCAGCTTGGAATCGTGGTGCATATGTTTGTAGGATCTTGTTAGTGTGTGTTAATGTGTCTTTGAATTCAATATCATCCAAGATATCAAGGAATTCCTCATGGGATTCCGGACATATGATGGTGACACCCTTGGTTTTCTGAGGTCTGCCAGACTCATCATCTTCACTAGCAGAATCTTTCCCATCTTCCTCGGATAGTTGCTGGCCATCAACAACGAAACCTTCACCTTCGTCACCACTTTGGGCCCAGAAGTCATCATCCAAGTCATCAGCACCCTTTTCAGCGAAATCTTCACCATGCATACGTCTCAATCTAGCCTCTTCTAGCTCCCTCATCTTGTTGGCTCTTTCCAACCTTAGTTCTTCTTCAGTCTTGGTTCTGTCAGCTGGAGCAGCACGTCTTTCCATGTTTAACTCTCTTACGGACTGTTCATAACTGATGGTGTTTGGGTCCTTGGCGAATTCAGGTTGTTTCTGTTGCTTTGGAATGGACCCTAATTCAGCAAGAACATCTTGGAATTCCACATCTAGATCGCCAATCTTTTGTTCGTTTCTTTCGTGTAGTAATTGACGTTGTTGTTTGTAGAATTTGGATTTAGCCATGACTTCTTGCATAACCTCAGCTTTGGTCTTCTTCTTAGGCACAGCAGCTTCTTCGGTTTCTTCGGCATCGTAGTCTCTATCGTCAACAGTTCTTTTCTTCGGTTTCAAGAAGTCATCATCACTGTTGTTGATGTCATCTTCTTCGAAATCGTCTTGTAAAGACAATGATTTACCATAATGAGTTAGGCCTTCGCCCAAACCACCTTCCCCGAAAGCGACATCTTCGTCATCATCAAGACTGTAAAGACCATTCTTTGAGCTTTGAGCTTGCTTTTCACGAGTGAAACGTTCCAACATCTTTTCTTCTGGGGTCAAAGTGGAGTCTCTTTCACCAAAACGACGATCATTTACGCTACCAAGTTTGTTCTTTCTAGCCTTCTTGGCCTCGTATTGAATTCTTCTTGACTCTTCACCAATCTGTTTGGAAATTCCAGGTTTCCCCTGGGCACCTTTCATCTTGCTTGTGTCTACAGCGGATTTCTTTCTATTGACCTTAATTTCGAAAGGATTGAACTGTTCTCTAATCTTGGAGATGATTTCAGCTCTGTCATCACGACGAGTGTCAGATGGGGCCTTTTTGGAGCCCTTCTTGTGTTTGACATTGGTCTGTCCGGTAAGACCATTCTCTTTCAAGGCAGCCTTTAGCTGCTTCAGTTGGGAACCAGCCATGATTGGTGTCTTTGTTTGCTAGAGTGTCTTGGATGGGCATCATCGCTTTCCATATAAACTTTTTTTTTTACTACATAAAAAAAATTTGAAGCATTAGCCACACTTGCGCGAACATGTTTTATTTGCATTAGCCACAACCAAGTGTGGCTAGTGTTCCAATACAGGCAAGAATATACGTTTTAACTTGTTCAACTTGTTCAACCTAGAGCTTTGAAAGGGCAAAGTTAATTAAAACTCCAACTCGGGGCAGAGATGCTAAAGCTGAAAGATGCCGAGTAACCGAAATTATGAGACTATGGTTAGTATTATGTAATATTTTAACCCATATGCTTACATAATATAAATCCCAAAGAAAAGTCAACAAAGACATAGAAAGTCCAAACATTGTTACAATTGTTTGAAACCCAGAAAACATCGTTCACACAACAGAAATGTCCAGAGACGCCCCAATCAAGGCCGAAAAGGACTTCACCGAGATCCTTGACGAGCAGTTCCCACAGATTGAGCTTCTAGCTAAAGTGAGTACCTGATATCCTGATTTCTCAACCAGATCTTGAGTGGCAACAAAGTTACTAACGAACATTAAAAAACAGTCCGATTACACAACTGCCCTGGAGAAATACTTGTTTCTTGAGAAGCAAACCCGTCAGGCATCAGATTTGGCCTCATCTAAGAGAGTTCTTATCAAGATTGTTCAATTGTTGGGTGATAATGGTGATTGGAAAGGGTTGAATGAACAACTGGTGTTATTATCCAAGAAACATGGTCAATTAAAATTGGCTGTTCAAGTGTTCATCCAAGAAGCTATTGAGTACCTGGACAAGACTCCTAATCAAGCAACCAAGATTGAAGTTATTGACACCATTAGAACCGTCACGGAAGCCAAAATTTTTGTTGAAGTTGAAAGGGCTAGAGTTACTAGAATCTTGTCCAACATTAGAAGAAAAGAGGGTAAGATTGATGAAGCCACTGATTTATTGACAGAATTGCAAGTTGAAACATATGGATCCATGAAACTTAGAGAAAAGATGGAATTTATCTTGGAACAAATTGAATTGTGTATCTTGAAAGGTGATTTCACCCAAGCCACCATTCTATCAAGAAAGATCTTAAAAAAGACTTTACAGCAAGAAGAATATCAAGATATCAAACTAACTTACTACCAATTATTGATCCAAATTAGTCTACACAATGATGAATACTTGGAGATTGCTAGACACTACTTGGCCATTTATGAGATTGAGGATATCAAATCTGATTCCAACAGGTGGAAACCAATATTGATCAATATAGTATACTTCATTATCCTATCCCCATATGACAACTTACAAAACGATTTGATTCACAAATTGGACAATGACAACAACTTGAAGAAATTGGAACTGCACCATAAATTAGTCAAATCATTCATCACCAAAGAACTAATGAGATGGCCAATCATCAAAGAATTATACAGTCAAGAACTTAACCAAAGCGAATACTTCAACACCAGCGATTCCAAGAACAAGAAACATTGGGACGATTTACGTGATCGTGTCATTGAACATAACCTAAGAGTCATCTCCACTTATTACACTAGGATAACATTATCAAGATTAAACCAATTATTAGACTTGACCGAATCCGAGACTGAGCAATTCATCATTTCATTGGTCAACCAAGGTGTCATCTTTGCCAAGATCAACAGACCCGCTAAGGTTGTCAGTTTTGCCAAACCTAAGGATTCTAATGAATTGCTGAACGAGTGGTCAAACAACATTGATGAATTGCTAGGTCACATTGAAACCATTGGTCATTTGATCACCAAGGAAGAGATGATGAATGGTATCAAATCGTCAGCATAGGGATGGTGGTCAATTACGCCAGCGAATAAATGAAATCGTTTTCTGTTCAACGCAGTTCTCAAACAGTAGCTTCCTCGCGGTCTTCATTTGTTGTACTTGATCTTCTCTTCTTCGCACTTTGGACCAATTCATCCCATCTTTGTTTCAACTTTTGGATCTGAGAAGATAGTTTGGCATTGTCCCTTGTTAAAGAATCAATCTTGGATTCATACTCGGCCATCTTCTTCCTTTGATGGATCAGAAGTTCATTCTTTAAATTGTTTAAGCAATTCTTAATGCTTGTCCTGATTTTCTTGTTGTAACTCTCATAAACATGCAAGTTCTCACTGTATTTACTTAACAGCTGTTTCAAAGTGTAATTCTCCAGTTCAAGTTCCTCAATGGACTTTCCAGATGGAAGTATATTCTCCTGGTTAATCATGGCTTCAGGCTCTTGATCATTTTGTAACTTTGGTGTCTTTATTATGTTGTAAATCTGAATTTGAAACCTCGATATTGGGTCCATATCACCATCAGCATTCAGTGGGAGTGGCTCCATAGTGGGGATTCCTCTAGCAGTGGCCAATGAGGCAGAAAGGTTGTTGTCTGATAGCTTGCTCAGCAAAGCTGGGGTATTTGAGCCACTTGTTCTAGGAGTCAACTGATTCTTGCCATTCTTCAAGGATGTAGTGGCCAAGGTGCTCAGCTCCAAAGCGCGATGAGAGTATTGTTCTTTGAGAAGTATCAGTGCATCATTGATCTCTTTGTTGTCTGTCTTATGGATATTCTCACCAAATTTAAGACTTGCCTTGTTGTATAGCGAGGAAGCTTCTTTAAATTGACGCTTTGCAACAAGTTGTTCAGCTTTATCAACAAGTTCGTACCCCTTGCAAAGTGTTAGTCGCTGTATGTTCAACGTTTCCACTGATTGAACTCACCAAAGAAAGTGACATTCCACTTAAGAACTTGCCTCTGATCTTAATGCTTTATCAGTGTTGGTTGGGTTTTATATTCTCCGTTATTATGTAATCGACACATGACAAATACAGAGCTCTTATTGAGAAAAGTCATGGTATTTACTTTACTGCATGAGTCTCGTGTGATGATATTGCACATTACGTAGTACGTAAATAGGATCTCTGAGTTTTGAAAGACGAGCTCGACACATGAAGACAGTCGAAAGTTTCATATCAACTCTTCTGTCTATTAAATTATACCACTTACATTGAACCCGAACTTGGCTTCATGTCAATGGAGAATCATTAATTAAAAGCTTCGTGATGTCAAAAGACAACAATATTATTTCCTCCTATGTCCTCTAAAGTCGCCATAAAGAAGAACAATTTTGTTGGACTTGAGGATCTCTCACTCCACGATTGGTGGTTCAATTGGCTGCGTTAATGACATAAACCATGCTCGTAACTTCACGTAAGACAGCGAGACACTTCCGTGGTGCACTCATCATATGGAATCAAGGTCCTCGTAATTCACTAGATGACCTTACTTAAGCTCGACATTACGTATTAATCGCATGCTCCCTTTCCAAAGATGATACGTATATTCCACCAAGCTAATTGTAGGTTAGTATCCACCATCAAGGGTCTGCCACTAAATCTGACGATGATTCAGATCTCTCGTGTTGTGATGAAGAACAAGCTGGCAACCTTTCTGGGTTCTAAGACGGTAATCAGAGTTTCATGGTTGACAAAGGGCCAAATTGAGAAGGATCTGTCTATGACCTGATCCTTCCCGTTGTCCTTGAGTAGAGCGATGAGCAGTTCCAAAGGTTCACGCTCATTGGGTCAACCTCTTCCTTGACATAAGGTTGGCCTCTTATCGGAAAAAAAACAGATGAGAAGAGTTGTTTAAATGGAAAACTAGCACTAGGGAGCGGATTTGAAGCATGGCGAATGAGGTAATCACATAGATTTTTACCAGCAGGCATTAGGAGCTTTTGTGTCTTTTCTCTCAATTGTTGATATCAAAAGGGTTTAAAAAACAAAAGAACCCTCGAAAACATTCCCCAGAACAGGACAAACACCTATAATCTTCTCTCTCTCCCTTTCAGCAGCCCTTGTTGTGATCGCTGTTCCTGTTGTATACTGCCCACTTCCAACTCCACATTCAAATCACCTGTTCCTGGCCCACAGTGCTCGAACACACTAGCCACGTCTCATAACAAGCTTGGAGTCATTGAACCCCTCCACAACCACAACACAATGACTGATGAACTCATATTCACTGATGAAGAAGAGTTCTGGACTTACTTGCAAAATACCATCCTTACCGAAATAGCCATTGATCAGACAAGATGCAACCAGGCGTTTGTGACCTTCTTGAAGGTTGCTTCTGACCATATTCAGATTTATGTCAATGAAGATCAAGACTTGTACCGCTGTGGCTTATACCTCATACATTCAGAACTTTACGAGCAAAACAAGATATATTGCATCTCCAAGATGTTATCGCTGCTAAACATTCAGCAACTAGGGACTAACTTCAAATACTTCATAAGTTATGTCCTATTGTTAGACTGCAAGAATGACAGTTCTTTGTTACAGAGCATTTTGGACTATCAAGGATTCTGGGTGGTTTATAAGAACATCTATCACAGTTTTCAGACTTTGCAACTACTATCACAACACGAAGATGCTGAAGTTGGCACCATGGGTGTTTTAAAGAAGATGACTACAGCGCAATTGGACCTGTTGTTCCAGATTTGCAAATACTTGTCCATTCCAGTCGAGGATTTGAAGAGAATTGACCATTTCTTTGTTAACTACATCTTTGAAAGTTTGATTGTTGCCTACTCTGAGGATGATGTCTTCAACGCTGCTAAGTTTAAGTTCATCCTTGCTGTTAATGAACAATTCATGGTTGCTGCTAGAGATGGACAAATCGAAAACAAAGTGTTTACAGCCATTTCTAATCATCGTTCTGACTCGTCTAGAAACTTCAATGAGTGTCTATTGATGTATTTCAACAGAGAAGACGATAGATGTCTACAGGTCATGATTTCCAAGATTCTTTACCTGATCTTCACAAATAAGGCCACTAGTGAGCTGTTCTATCATAATGATTTAAACGTCCTTGTTGAAGTTTTAATACGTGAATTGACTGATTTATCCGAAGATGAAGAAAACATAAGAAACACGTTCTTAAGAGTCTTATACCCAGTGTTGAAAAATCCACATTTTGAACATACTCAGCATAAAAGGAATGATTTGATCCATCTTTTGAGATACCTTGCTGGTGAAAGTGATACCAAATTCTGGAACCAGACAGATACTACAAAAAGACTAGCTTTGAGGTGTTTAAATGTTGATTGGCTACAACACAAGAAAGAGTCTGGCCCCGAGATAGAACAAGAACAGGAGAAATCAATTCTCCTGGAACTAGTCCAATCCAATGATTCCCAAACATCCTTAAACTCAATGTCAAAGAGACCTCCTCCTCCCCCTCCCCCTCCCCCGCCTCAACCTAGAAAATTGATCCAAAAGAGAAACAAACCGCCACCCCCAATCCCAAGTCCTAGAATCCGCTAGATCTGCGTTCAAAGAACCCATTTAATAATTACCCTTAATGCATCGATGACTCCACCCTATAAGATGTTTAGATCACCATGTAGTATTTGTTTCAATTTTTCTGAAATCTGCTTGTTTGAGTACTGATTAAAGTCGAGGTCCCATTCCAAGAATCGTTTAGTGATTAGTTTCTATGAGTTTGATGTTAGTAATTCGCCTGTCAAAAATTCCAATGTTTTAGTGTATACCCACAGCTTTATTGACTTTGGCTTCATCCAAAAAATCCTCTTTCAACTCCCTCTCAGATTTCAAAATCTCCCATGCTCTCTGGGTTATCTCTGAAGAAACACCATTGTTTTCTGCGCAACTTGAATAAGAGTTAGCATCACTGTACATAACTTGGAGCCATTTCAACTTACATGATACCAAAACTATCTGTGGCCAACCCCTCTTTCAACCCGAACAAGTACGTCAATAATCTCTGGTCCTCATCATTGGTGAACATGACATCCATGTGATAATGCTTGACTTTGTCAACGAATTTCAATATTTCCTCTTTGAACAATTCATGGAAATGGGTAGTGATGAAACATCTCCCTGGGTCAACCTCATTCAAATGTTCAATGATAGCGCCTAACAGCGCTGGACCGCCAATGACGTCTGTACCTTTGCCGAACTCATCAATTAACAAGACGCTGTGTTTCGTCTTCTGATGGATACAATTGGAAATCTTTTGCAAATCAATGAAGAAAGTACTCTGGCATTTGTCTATGGATTCATGTGTGTGAATCTTGGTCAACAGCTTATCAACAATCCCGATCTGGGACGACTGAGCAGGGATGTATGAACCAATATGTGAAAGAAAGATAATTTGACCGATCTGGACTAAATAGACAGACTTACCGGATCCGTTGGCTCCTGTGATGATCGTGAGTTGATCTTCAGTGACAATTGTGTCATTAGCAATGAATGTGTTGACCTGGTTTTCAACCAAAGCGTTTCTACCCTGATGGACCTTCAAGGTGGGTTCTGAGACAATATCAGGTTTGGTGAAACCCTGTAGTAATGACGTGTGGGCGATGGCACAATAACAGTCCAAATCCGCCAGTTTGATACAGGTCTTGATGATAGTTTGTTCGTTCTCTAATACTTCCATCTGTAATTGAGTGATGATCTCAATCTCGCCATCCACAATGATCTGATAAACATCACCATAAGTTTCATCCGCATTTTCAGTGACCTCTTCTTTGAAGTACCAATTTGATGCGGTAGTGAAGACTTCCTTCCAACCGTCAGGGACATGTTCTAACGACACAGAGCTCCTATCAACAGATGTCAAATATCCTAACTGAGGGATATAAACAACGTTCAAAGCATCTTGTGGGATATTTGGGTTAGTTTGACACACGACATTGGCAAATTCCGCTAGCATTCTTTCCAACTCATTATATCTTGCTCTTGCCTCATCCAATTCTTGATTGAACCCATCTTTCACGTACACTCTTTGATTCAGAGCTGATTCTTCAAAATCAATCACAGCATCAATGTCATTATTCAATCTTTTAAAAATCTTCAAATCTTCTTGGTCCAATAGAACATGAAATACATTCAGCTGCCTCCCATAATGTAACTCTTCAACAGCATAGATGATCTCAATAGCTTTCCGAAGTAGGATATTCATCTTATTCCATGACGATAATTGCAACTTGTTAACAGTCAAGCCATGCAAGATCTTGTAGATATCACCAATACCCTTTTGACATTTGACAATATCTTCGAAGTGGATGGCATTATCTTCTTGAAGTAACGTCTCAACAATCTCCAATCTGGTTCTAATTATCTGCTCATTTGCATAAGGTGATTTGAATAGGTTTCTCAAGTATCTTTGACCTAAACCTGAGCCGACGTTCTGGATATATAGATCAAATAGACAGCACTGTTCTGGTGAATTCTTGAAGATCTGAAGGTCTAACAATGTGTCTTCTGATAAATACATCAATGACTCTGATTGAAATATGGTGATGGACTTCACTTTAGTTTGCAATGACAACTCACTGAGATCTTGGTTCTGCAAGATCGCTTGGATTGAGTTTTGAATAACATAGAAACATGATCTCTGGCGTTGGTATTAATAAATGGATCAGTACGAGTTAACTCCAAAATCAACTCACAGAAACAGACAAATTCACGTCAGTCATCACCGAGCTCAACAATGACTTATCCTCTACCCTTAGTGTGCTTTGATCATCAATTAAACCCTCAATAACCGAATTGCTTAGCCTTTGTTTGTATGAATTAGAAGAAACAATATCAACAGTGAAGTTCAACGCAACAGCTACAAAAAAAGTTAGTACAAAGGCCCCATATTTTGATGGATAGCAAGGGTATCAGAGACATGCATTGCTTCTGGATAAACAGGGTCAGCTCTTCCTCTAGCCTGGCAGGAAGAATGACACTTGTAGGCGACAAAGAGTTAAGGATAACCGCTATGGTGTCAGCGGCCGAATCCTGGGAGAAATTGGGCATAATCTTAAACTCGCCACCGTATGTGTCAAAGAAGGCGCCACCGATTTGGCCAGCGGCAAACCCAAGCACCAACACGCGGTCTTCTTGTGCCTGTTGACAGTCCATTTTGTTTGCCGTTATAGAAAAGAAAGTTTGGCTGTTCTCAGGGGGCAGTGGCGGCTATTTATACTAATTTTCAGTCTCACCTTTCATCTGGAGCTCTTTCCACTGTTGGGCCAACTCGGCCATTGCAGACGAGTCCAGGGAGGCATCAACGACGTCCTTTGGCACCTGGTTCTCGGAGTGTTCCTTGGTGGCGAATCTGCCCTTGTTGGTCTCTGTGATCAGGCGCAGCGCGTACTCTTCGATCTTATCTTCGGGCTTGATCAGGGACATCTCATGCCATGTGAACAGCTGTGGGTCGGTCTTTCTGGAGAATGGGTTGATGTCCAGCAGGTACACTTTCTGGAAAGGTCGTGGCAGGTAGATGTCAAACACGTAGTCATCGTCAGGAAAGGTGTCCAACAGCACATCCTCGAAGAATTCATCGATCAGGTCCCTGAAGGTGTCTTTCAGGTTCTCTAAATAGTCATAGAAGTTCAGATCTCTTTGTGAGACACCAACGATTCTATTGTGTTTCACAAACACTCGAAATTCCAAGGCAGGATTGACATTGAACCACTTTCTTAGGATCAACTCGTATTCTTGTTGTGTAGATTTGATGGTTTCCGTGTCTTCCTCTTCAACTTCGTCAAAGGCGTGTGATAAATCATGCATGATGTAATTGGAGGCATTCAATAACAGATAGACATCTGAGACATTCTCACACTTCATTGTGTTAGTGGCCATGATCCAAGTGGCGTCTCTTGGCGCAGACCAGTTCAACTTTGGGGTAACAGCGCCCCATTCTTTGATGACATCTTTGATCTGATTATGAACCTCTTGGAACTCGGAGAAGATCTCTTCAATGGATTTCTTTCGGTGTTTTGGCTCTTCATTCTCACAGTCAACATCTTCTTCTTCGCTTGACCAATCGCTAAAATCGTTATTCTCCCCTGTTGTTATCTCAAAGCAGCCATCTTTAGGCAGATCGATCCCATCACTGGTCAAGTAGTCAATAAAAGTCTGTGGCAATGGCTTGATAATGCGCGACTTGGGCACGTGTTTCTTGTAGCGTGGGTACCATGAGCTAAAGGCGCAGTTGATGATTTGCTCCCTGGTGACCTTGATTTCGTTAAATACGTGCTCTGTCATTATGGCTCTTCTTGTTACCTAACACACTGAAGGCAAAACAGCTCATCGCTTAGTAATTTTTTGGACAATTTTGAAAAACTCCGCGAAGTTGTTCTACAAAACGCATTCGCGAAAACCATTAATCGCGTCCACGGAAAAAAAAATTGGCCATCAAAGAAAGCGTGAATCAAGCTCAAGTAGTGGAAAGTAGCTAACAAACACCGTCTTAACAATGTCCAAAGTCGCTGTGGTCCCATCCAATGCCACCTTCAAGAATAAGGAGAAGCCCCAGGAGGTCAGAAAGGCCAATATCCTGGCTGCTCGTGCCGTTGCCGACGCCATCAGAACCTCGTTGGGTCCAAAGGGTATGGATAAGATGATCAAGACAGGTAGAGGTGAAATCATCATCTCCAACGATGGTCACACCATCTTACAACATATGGCTGTGCTACATCCAGCCGCCAAGATGCTTGTTGATGTCTCTGGTGCCCAAGATGTCGAGGCTGGTGATGGTACTACTTCTGTTGTCATCTTGACTGGTGCTCTATTAGGTGCTGCTGATAAATTATTACAAAAGGGTATTCATCCAACCATCATAGCAGAATCATTCCAAAGAGCCGCAAAACGATCAGTGGAGATCCTGTTAGATATGTCTGTCAAGATTTCCCTGGATGACCGTGAAGCTTTGATTCGTGCCGCTACTACTTCTTTATCCTCCAAGATCGTTGGTCAACATTCACATCTATTAGCTCCATTAGCTGTCGATTCCGTTTTAAAGATAGTAAATGAAGACTCCACAAACGTTGACTTGTCAGATATCAAATTGGTCAAGAAAGTCGGTGGTACTATTGATGATACAGAATTAGTCGATGGTGTTGTACTAACTCAAAACGTTGTGAAATCCGCTGGTGGTCCAACCAGGATCGAAAAGGCCAGAATCGGATTGATCCAATTCCAACTATCACCACCAAAGCCAGACATGGAGAACAATGTCGTTGTTAATGATTACAGACAAATGGATAAGATCTTGAAAGAAGAAAGAGCATACCTGTTGAATATTTGCAAAAAGATCAAGAAGGCCAAATGTAATGTGTTGTTGATCCAAAAATCCATCTTAAGAGACGCTGTTAATGACTTATCTTTACACTTTCTATCCAAATTGGGGATTTTGGTGATCAGAGACATTGAACGTGATGAGATTGAATTCTTGAGTAAGTCATTGTCATGTAAACCAATCTCAGACATTGATCTATTCACAGAAGATAGATTAGGATCAGCTGATTTGATTGAAGAAATTGAATCCTCTGGCTCAAGAATAGTTAAGATCACAGGTGTCAAAAACGTTACTAAGCCAACCGTGTCCGTCGTGTGTCGTGGTGCCAACAACTTGGTCCTGGATGAAACTGAACGTTCATTACACGATGCTCTATGTGTTATCCGTTGCTTGGTTAAAGAAAAAGCCCTAATTGCTGGTGGTGGTGCTCCGGAGATTGAAGTCTCTAGAACTATATTGAAAGAATCATTGACTCTATCAGGTACAGAACAATTCATCTGGAAAGAATTCGCTGAAGCTCTTGAAGTAATTCCAACCACCTTGGCTGAAAACGCTGGTTTGAACAGTATCAATGTTGTGACTGATTTACGTAATAAGCACGAAAATGGTGAAAGAAACGCCGGTATCTCAGCCAGAAGATCTGGTGCCACCAATACTTATGATGAACATGTCTTACAACCGGTCTTGGTCTCCACTAGTGCTATCACGTTGGCTGCTGAAACTGTTAAATCAATCTTGCGTATTGATGATATCACCATCAGTCGATAATCAAGTTTCTGCTCTTGGTAAGGATTATAGAATGAAACCCCTCAATATTTTGGCTGTTTTGTAGAGCTACAAGACATACTCATGATACATCTTGTTCTATGCAACACGTAAGACTTCATTAATTATTATGTTTTTATGTACAACTCATTACATCTTCTCTTTAGGAGTGAGGATCTTGACCGCATTCTTTGAGAACACATAGGACAGCCCACTCAGTAAAGTAGTAGAAGCAACAAAGTATCCAAAGTAATCAAAGCCCAAATTTAGGGCATCGATGTACGAGGGATCGATCATCGTCAACAGCACAGGCTTGACAACGGCACCACCAATGTATAACATTTGGAACCCTGTGTTATATTTGGAGATGGTGGTTGGATGGACCTCTGCTGAAGGGATACTGAAGTCCCAATATCTCTTAAAAGTCTTTGGAGGTGGTAAGGAGATATATCTGTAGTAAATCGCAGATATCCCCAGCAAGATGTCTCTACCGAGGATGAAGACGGCCAAGTATAGCGGCATTGAACCAGCGTGGGCCAGACAAGCAGTAGAGATGACCATCAAGAACTTATCGGCCATTGGGTCTATAACTGAGCCAACAACAGAGTGCATGTTGAACTTTCGAGCAATAAACCCATCGACGAAATCAGTGACACATGAATAGGTGAACAGTGTCAGGGACCACCAGATCTGTTGCTTGACGATCAGGTAGCCTATGATCGGGGCAGCAACCAGTCGTGTGAAAGTCAGTATGTTCGGAACGGTGTAGATGTTTTCATGTTCCGGAATCAGCTTCTTGATCGGTTTCGTGATCTGGCTGGAGATCTCCTTAGACCTCTTGACAACTTTGTGATCCTTCAGGTCGTTGATCTTCTGTGTCAGCTTGGCCTTCTGCTTCTGGAACTCCTTGAATTCATTGAGTATGGGTGAGCTGTGGTGGAACTGTCTATGGAAAGTCATGAAGCGTGCTGGCAAAGCCCTAAAAGAGCGTAGAGGGGCTTTTTTGAGCAGCAGCCCGATAGAGTCTCTGCCTATCAGTATCATAGTGACCAAACCAGTGGTTTCTCAGCAGCAGTGGAGAGACTTCTGACTGTTTTACCTGTTTGTTGGCTCCAAAATGGCTGCTTGAGTCAAGTTATGATTAGGTCCAACAAATTTCCACTGAAAAATCTCGGGAATCAACATGACTCCAGACACTTCAGACTCCAAACACTATAAAAGCTCCCACAATCCGCCCAAAACGCTGCTTCGTCGTTGTTTCCACTCCCTAAAAACACATACAATGAACGTCCTGGTCTACTCCGGGCCTGGCTCCACACCCGAATCCGTCAAGCACTGTCTGGAGTCCCTGCGTCGCTATCTGTCGCCCTTCTACGCCGTGGTTGGTGTCGACGCAAAGACATTGCTCAACGAGCCGTGGGGCTCTAAGACCGCCCTGCTCGTGGTCCCTGGCGGTGCAGACCTGCCTATCTGCAGAGAACTCAATGGGGCCGGGAACAGAGTCATCTCCAGCTTCATAAGGAAAGGTGGTCGCTATCTGGGCTTCTGTGCTGGTGGTTACTACGGATCTGGCCGCTGCGAGTTCGCCCTTGGTGATCCAGCCATGGAGGTCAGCGGTCCAAGAGAACTAAGACTGTTCCCTGGTACTGCCAGGGGGCCTGCCTTTGCCGGATTTGACTATGGTTCTGAAAAAGGTGCCCAGTTGGCCAAGCTGACTTTGAACAAGGAAGCTCTGGACCTGGACATTGATGAAGCTTACAATTACTACAATGGTGGTGCTGTGTTTGTCGATGCTGAACAATACGATAATGTCACCGTGCTTGCTGCTTATGCTGACCAGCTAGATGTTGAGTTTGGGACAACTCCTGCAGCTGCTGTCCTGGCTAAAGTCGGCTCGGGTTCTGCTATCTTGACAGGTACACACCCAGAATACACTCCAGAGATCATGAAACCAGACTCCGATGATCCCAACTACGAACGCATTATTGAGAAATTGAGGGAGAACAACGAAGGGAGACAGAAGCTGTTGAGATCTTTCTTGAAGAAACTTGGCTTGAAGGTCAATGACAATGAAATGGTCAGACCAAGACTAACACCATTGATGCTTTCATCCCCAATCACTGGTAAAGTTGCAGAGATAACCAATGCATTGATCTCGGACGTTGGCCTGTCTGGTACAAATAATGACTTGATTGTTGGTCCAAATGATACTTTCAGATTACATTATGGGGAAGAAGTCTCCCATTTGCACCAGTTAAACAAGCAACAAGAGTTTGAAGATCCAGACACCGTAACCAAAGAACTATATTCATTCACTGATTCAATTCCAGATAGGAAACTAACGCCATATTTTGATATCAAACAATATTTCAGACTTTTACAAGAAAGTTATGGTAGTCTAAGTGGTAATGAAGCAGGTTCCACGCTCTTGTACGGCGAAGTTGTCACATCCACCTCCTCAATGCTTGATAAGAACTTCAACATCTTGAGTAACGTCCCATCCGGTGTTGTTGTCGCTGCCACTGTCCAAGTTTCAGGGAGAGGTCGTGGTGGTAACATTTGGATCAACCCTCCCGGGGTTGTTGCCTCATCCTTAGTGCTAGATCTTCCTATAGCCATGACACATGCACCAGTGGTGTTTGTTCAATACTTGACAAGTATCGCTGTGTTGGAAGCTGTCAAGAATTTAGGTGATGGTTATGAAGAATTACCAATTCGTTTGAAGTGGCCTAATGACATCTATGCCATTAAACCTGAATTCTTTGGCCAGATCACAAACTCTCAAAATCATGAACCTACATTTGTGAAAATCTCAGGGATCTTAGTCAACACCAATGTCTTGAAAGATAAGTATAAGGTCATCATTGGCACAGGTATCAATCTATCCAATGCAGCTCCAACAACCTCCATCAATTCCACCATTGAGCTATTGAACGAGGTCAGGGCTAAAAGAGGTCAAACTAAATTAGCATTAATCACGCCAGAGCTGTTAATGGCTAAATACATGTACTACATGGGTACTCTGTTTGAAAAATTCAAGAGAGAAGGGTTCAGACCATTACTACCATTATACTACAAACACTGGTTACACACTGGGCAGATTGTGCATTTACAAGACCATGGTAACGCCAGGGTTAAAATCACAGGTATCACTGAAGATTTTGGTCTATTGGCTGCTGATGAAGTGGATCGTGATAATAAACCAACTGGTCAAAAGTTCAAATTACAACCTGATGGTAACTCATTTGATATGTTTGCGGGGTTGATTTCAAAGAAGGCAGCTTTTTAATAAACGAGGCTTGAATGCTGACTGTATTGTAGGGTTCAGTGCCTCAATTATCGATCATAGTTCTTGCTTGAGACAATATTATATGAAATCAGACTCCGAGTATTTGGTTGGATGAATTCAAAACTGCAACTCGAACACTTTGAACTTGAACAGTTAAACATTGCTAGACAGCTTTGCATTTTATGTCTACGTGATAGAACTTCTAAACTTTGCGTTCATTGAAAACCAGATATATATAATACAGTTGAAGAACCCCAACCAGTAATCATTCCTTCTCTTTAGACTCATCCTTTGGTGAATAAGATGGAGACTTTGGAGAATATTGTGGAGAAGTTGGGGAATATGATGGAGATGTAGGTGAGTATTGTGGAGATGTAGGTGAATAAGATGGTGAGGTTGGAGAGTAACTTGGTGAAGTTGGACTGTAACTTGGTGAGGTAGGTGAGTAACTTGGTGAAGTTGGACTGTAACTTGGTGAGGTTGGTGAGTAACTTGGTGAGGTTGGTGAGTAAGAAGGTGAGGTTGGTGAGTAAGAAGGTGAAGTTGGACTGTAGGAAGGCGATGTAGGAGAATAAGATGGGGATGTAGGGCTGTATGAAGGTGAAGTTGGTGAATACGATGGAGATGTTGGCGAATATGATGGAGACGTCGGACTGTAACTTGGTGATGTTGGTGAATATGATGGAGAGGTTGGCGAATAGGCTGGTGAAGTTGGAGAGTATGATGGAGAGGTTGGGGAATAAGCAGGTGAGGTAGCAGAGTAAGATGGTGAAGTTGGAGCATAAGATGGAGAAGTAGCGCCGAACCCACCAGGAGATGTAGCTGACCCATAACCTCCATATGGGGAGGTAGCACTTAGACCAGCACCAGGAGAAGCAGCTGAACCATAACCACCATAATCTGAAGCACCACCATATTCAGTGAAGCCGCCAGCACCACTGGCTTGGCCCGAATCACCCATTGGTGAGAACACAACATCATCACTAGCCTTGAAGTTGATGCTGTAACCTGGAGTAGCATTAGCATCTGATTCATAAGAAGTAGCAGAACCATCACCATATTCAGTACCTGGGTAATCAACAACTGGATCCTCAACATTGGATGGCAATTCTTTCAAGATGGAGTCATCAACCATAACATCAAAGGCACCTGTACCAACTGGAGCTAGTTGACCCAAGATGACATTTTGAGAAACACCACGACAGTCATCCAATTCAGCAGATGCACCAGCTTCAAACAAAATTTCAACAGTTTCTTCAAATGAACAACGCATTAAAGCACCGGTGTCATTTCTGTTGATACCATGACGAGTAACAGCCATTAAATGACCACGTGAAGTCATAACATCAACTAACAAAGCCATGTGACGGTAGTTAACATAAGAACCGTCAGAAGCAATGACATTGTAAACTTCTTTGTACAAGGCAGCACGGCCAGCTTCAATACCCAAAACTTGTAAGATATCAATGAAGGAGTTAGTGTAGATTCTTGTGGAATCGACACCTGGAACACACATAACATCAGCCAAGTTAACACCATCAGTTTCTAAGACCCACTCAGGAACCTTGGTGAATTTACCAGTCTCATCTGGTAGTTTACGATCGTATTTCATCATAACAACACGGGTAATGTCCGGAACACCACGCAATGTAATGGCTTCCAGCATGTTACTTTCAATACGTTTCAACATTTGATCTTCTTCGGCTTCGGAATCTTCATCCAACGACTTTGGATCACGAACAACACGACAACGAATGATCAACTTATCAGCGTTATCTTCTGACCAAATAACGAATAAGTCATCCTTGAAAGTTTCTTTGATCTTCTCACCAACTTCAGCCATGGTCAAATCTTTATCGTTCATGGCAGCACGATCTAGTTCGATACGTAGTAACCATGGTGATTGTTTGTCAATAGAAGCTTCAATTTCTTCATCTGGAATTTCAAAATGCAAGTACACCATTTCCTCATCTTCTGTGATAACAGTAGCACGTGGATCTGGATCATAGTAGATTTCAGTAGCAACTGTAACACTCTTCAAGGTGGTATGTTCAATGGCAGATCTAATTTCTTTGGCCCTTTCTTGATCAGCAGCATATTCTGGGTCTAGGTAGACGGTCAAAGATGGAGTCTTCATAGCCTTTGCAACATTCAAAATTTCTTTTAGACGAGGAACACCTGAAGTGACCTTTTTGGAGGCAACACCGGCAAAATGGAAAGTATTCAATGTCATTTGAGTAGCCGGTTCACCGATAGATTGAGCAGCGACAACACCAACCATCTCACCAGGATGGACAACGGATCTTTGAAATTGAGCATCAATTTCACCCAAGACCCAGTTAAATGCAATTCTATTCAAACGGTATTCTTCAATAACACGACGAGCAGCTAAACGTGAACGTAACAAACATTGGAACAAAGCAGTGGCATTTTCTTGAGATTCTTTAACCAATGGGTTTTCACCTCTAAGCACGAACAACTTCTTGGATAGATCTTGAACACCATAAACAATCTCGGGAATTGTCAAGTCACTGGCTTTCGAACGATCAATGTGGAAGATTTGTTGTGAATTCTGAATGATACGACGAATGTTGACTGGTAATGGCCAGTTGTGTTCACCATCAACAAAGACTTTTCTCAAAAATTTACGGTCATCTAGCAATTGACTGTATTCTTGATTTAGCAAACTTTGGATTTCGGTGCTACCAATAATTTCACGCCCAGTCTCTAACAATGATGGTTTGATTGAAGTCTTTTCACTGACTAAGTCAACACGGTAACGTTTCTCAAAAGCAACATCTTCACCTGGGATAGTGTCAATGGTTTGTTTCTCAACATGACCAGCATCTAGACCATCTTCACCATAGATGAATTGGATGATACTACCAGTGGAGTTTCTAGTAGTACCATCATAATGAACCATGATATCTTCCAGGGCTTTAACCAAACGACGTTGAATATAACCTGTTTCAGCAGTCTTAACGGCAGTATCGATCAAACCTTCACGACCACCCATAGCATGGAAATAGAATTCTTGTGGAGTTAAACCTCTCAAGTAGGAGTTTTCAACGAAACCCTTGGACTCTGGAGAGTAGTCGTCTTTGGAAAAATGTGGTAAAGTACGGTCACCAAAACCGAAAGCAATACGTTTACCCTCCACAGATTGTTGCCCAACACAAGCAGACATTTGAGCAATGTTGATGAAGGAACCTTTGGAACCAGCACTAACCATCTGTTTCACATTGTTTAGACCCTTCAAGTTAACTTCAGCAGAACGACCAGCTTTGTCTCTGGCTTCGTTTAAGTAACGGATAACATTATCTTCAAACGATTCTCTCAAAGTCATACCATGTTTGGCTGTCAACTTGTTCTGTTGAGCTTCCAAGACAACTTCATCAACCTTTTCTTTAGCAAGAGAAATGGCATCAGTAATTTCTTTCATGGTACCAGCATCAGCAATGGTATCACCAATACCAATGGAGAAACCGTTATGAAGTAACCAATAGTTGACAACTTTTTGAATGTTACCAAACAGGTCAGCACATTGTCTAGAACCTTTTTCTCTCATAACAGTATGGATCAAACCACCATTGGTGGCACCCACAGTCTTCTTATCAACAACACCAAAGAGGATTTCACCATCAACAATCAGCATACCATTGTCCTTAGGACACAGTAGAGTGGTACCTTCATCGAATCTTTGCAAGTGAATACCTTTTGGAATAGTCATCGATAGCATCTGCTTACCTGACCAAAGAGGCTTTGGTTTCAAGATTGCTGGCTGTGGAATAACACCATCCCATTCTGGGATCCAGTAAAGCATATTCATCATTTGGTCATAGTCGACAAAACTATCACGAAGAGTCATCTTTCTAACACCACATAGTGTATCTTGGACAATACCCATACAAGGTTTGTTGGATTGAGGCGAAACAATTTGAAGTGGCACAGCGCAAATGTTCATTAGTTCAGCTCTAGTCTCTTCAGATTGGGGGACGTGTAAATTCATTTCATCACCATCGAAATCAGCATTGTAAGGAGAAGTGACAGATAAGTTCAGTCTGAAGGTGGAGTAAGGCATAACCTTAACACGATGGGCCATCATAGACATTTTATGCAACGAAGGTTGACGATTGAATAATACTGGATCATTGTCCATCAAATGACGTTCAACTTTCCAACCATACTGTAGAACAATGTCACCAGCTCGCTTGTTGTATCTTAAATCAATACGGTCACCATTGTCACGGATAACGTACTTGGCACCAGGGTGTTCATTAGGACCATTACGAACCATCTCTGATAGCTTTTGTATGTTGTATGGGGTGACAGTTTCAGGATACGTCAAGGTACGAGCAATACTTTTTGGGACACCAACTTGGTCTAGTTCTAAGTTTGGATCACCAGAGATAACGGTACGAGCTGAGAAATCAACACGCTTACCCATCAAGTTACCTCTGATACGACCTTCTTTACCTTTCAAACGAGCACGGATGGATTTGATTGGACGACCTGATTTTTGTAAAGCTTGTGGCTGACCAGCTATATCATTATCCATGTAAGTGGCAACGTGGAACTGTAGTAATGACTCAAATTCATTGATGACATGTTGTGGAGAACCATCCATCTCTAGCTTTTGAACATTGATGTTGGCCTTCAGGATATCAGACAATTTATATGTTAAATCATCTTCACCTCTTTGTGTGTCATTGAATGAAATCGAAGGTCTGACTGGTGGTGGTGGAACAGGCAAGACTGAAATGATTAACCATTCCGGGCGAGCATAATCTTCATGGAAACCCAGTTTTCTGCAATCTTCAACAGTGATGTGCTTGAAAACATTCAGGATTTCGCTGGCAGTCAGCAAACGTTTCTCTGGTTGTTCATTCTCTTCAAGATCTTTCTCCTTTCTCCATGTTCCCCATAATTTCAAACCATCACGACGAACAGTTGGCTGGGCATTACCACAACCACCTCTTGACACTATACTACCGTCTTCTTCTGGTGGGAAATTAGGTTCACAGATCATCTTTGTCTTTGATAAGTTCCAAACTGCATTGAACCTCTTTTTTGGGTCTTTAATTCTGATGGCTTGTTTGAACAAATCGTTGGATTCATCTAGTAGCAGTTTACCACAGTGCATACAGACACATTCACAAACTTTCTTAATCTTGTTGATGAAACCGATGTGGAACACAGGCTTGGCTAATTCGATGTGACCAAAATGGCCTGGACATTCATTCATATCTTCACCACAAGTTTGACATTTGAAATTACGGTCAATTGAACCTAATCTTGGGTCATTCAGACCACCGACTCTTGGTTTAGTTTGAGTTTCATCCATAGTTTCCGGAAACTCAATCTTTGCAACAGAAATGGCTCGCTATATCTTTTGTTAGTATTCATTCATGAAATTAGTCGGATCTCTCTCATCTTTGGAAACTCACAATTTCATCTGGAGATAATAGACCAAACTGAACTTCTTTCACGGTACGCAAAGGCGCACTTGAGTAAGGAAACTGAACCATGTTTAAAACTTGTCTCTAATGGACGATGCAGATAATTAATGAACTTTTTTTTTTGGTATTTCTAGGTAACTGATAAATGAAAAAACGAAGTATCTAATGTTTTTGGGGTTTTTAGACTTTTGGGATACTCAAATCAAGTAGCAATGCAGCTGAGAGTTTTCGGAGCCTTCAGGTGGGGAGATATCTGATGATCTTTCAAATCTAAGGTATTTCCAAACAAATGAAAACAATGAAAAATCAAAGGAATTAACACAGCTGAAATAACAACAACGAACTTGTCAGAAGTTTGAAGAGCAGTATAACTTGAACCTCTTGATTAAAATAGGAGACAACGCCAATTAAATGAGTTGAATCTGTCTTTTGTATTGAACTTGAAGAGGATTGGTAATCTGATGTTGATATAAAGTAACTTTCTCAAATTAAAATCAATTAATAATTCGTGATCAAGATTGACGAGTGTGTCTCTGAGTGTGGTATCTAGTTGATGCTTTGGACCAGAGGAATCAAAATTGATGGGAATTATAGGTGATTTATAATTCTAAGTTTGAAGTTGTTCCCTTGAAGAGTTGGTACTATGGCTTTGTTTTGCCCCCAAAGCCAGTAGTGACTTTTTTGTCGATTTTTCAAAGTGAAAAATATTTCGCGCTTCGGGCTCATAAGTACCGAGGAGGTTTGAAAATTACGCTGAGGCTTGATAGGAATTGCTACAGTTACCGAGTACATTCCTTTACTACAAGCCTATATCTCAAAAAACAAACAGAGTACAAGCAGAGCTTTTTTTTTCTTGTTCATTACATTCCCCTAGCTTAGGTTCTACTTGAACATCTTACTGAAGGCCTTCTTCTCTTTCTCCTTGCGTTCTTTCTCGGTCTTCTTGACATCTTCAATGGCCTTTTTGATAGCACCATCAGCTGGCGATAACTCCAATGCCGCTTGTAAGTCCTTTAGAGCAGCATCTGTATTTTTCAGCTTTAAATAAGCACTACCACGTCTGTATAGGGCTTTGGCCTTTGATTTATCGTCCAGGTTGTCTTCTTCCAAGACATCAGTGGCAGCTTGTAGAACAGTTGTGGTTTTGTTTTGTTTCAAACCAACCAAGGCGACGTTTAAGAAGGTTGAGATCTTAAGCTTTGATAGCTCTAACAACTTGTCCTCTGGAAGGTCATCTGGAAAGTAGTCTTTCAAGTATGAAGCAGTTTTAACGTACTTCTCCAATGATTTTTCAAGATCACCTTTTTTGAAAAGAGTGGTACCAATCTCCTTTAGGTGGTTGATGGCTTTGAAAACTGAATCAGGATTATTGATATCAATGTTATCGTTGTCAGCAAGAACTTCTTCGTAAACGTCACCGGTACCATCGTCTTTTGCGACAGGTGGTTCGATCACAAAATCAGCAGGTAGCTCACCAGAGTCAGCGACTTTGACTTCTTGCAATGGTTTGTCACCGGAATCAGTTTGAGTTCTTTCAATGGCTCTGATGATTGATTTACCAGAAACCAGCTTACCAAAGACAACATGTTTACCGTTCAAGTGTGGAGTTGGGACAGTGGTGACAAAGAATTGAGAACCATTGGTATTAGGACCTGAATTGGCCATTGAAAGTAAGAATGGTTGGTCATGGATCAGTTCAAAGTTCTCATCTTCGAACTTCTCGCCGTAGATTGATTCACCACCTGTACCATTGTGATTAGTGAAGTCACCACCTTGGATCATGAAGCCTTTAATGACTCTGTGGAAAGTAGATCCTTTGTAAGATAGCGGAATACCGGAGGATGTCTCACCTTTCTCACCAGTGGCGAGGGCTCTGAAGTTCTCAGCAGTCTTTGGAACAACGTCATTGAACAGTTCGAAGATGACTCTCCCTTTGTTTTCGTCACCGATAGTGATATCAAAGTAGACTTTAGGACGTGATTCAGTCATTGTGGACTTATGTGTGATCAATTGAGCGGAACCTGGGTCTTGTTGGCAGCAACTGGTTTTGTTCGTTCGTGATTTCTGAGAGGTTTTATACTTCGTTGTCAAACCACATCGGATTTTTTTCCAGATCCTTCCAATTACCTTCTATCTTCTTCAGCTCCTGAGGTCGCTTCAGGTGCTCGATTTGGTGGCATTTCAGACGGTCTACACAGGGAAGGTTGTACCAGTCTTATAGAGAGACTATACAGAGACTAGGCTCATTTGGGGCCCAGCAGGCACAGTGGATCATGAAAATCTAACTTGATATCATCATCATCATCATCATCATCGTTCATTGATTCTATTTACAAGGAGGACTTCTAAAGATCACAGTTCAGTCTTTTCATTATCGACAGTAGAAGTCCTCAAGTTGTTCTTATTTCTTTCCCAACACTCTTTGAAAGCAATCATCTGACATGTCTTATTAGTAAACGGGTTGTTTTGTTGTAGGTTAGAGATACTCACTTCTTTGGTGCACTGTCTCCAGTCACCGGTGTCGGCGTGACACAATGTTAGCTTCAAGTTCTCGTCTATGGCAGTGTTAGTCTTTGGCCGAGGTCCAGGTTCATAAACCGTTTTAGACCACACTTACCTGCACAACCAGTATTATTGATCCTTTGGTCCCTGAGAGGGTTAGTCCCGCACTTTTCCTGAACTTTCACAGGTTTTCCACACTCACCACTCATCTGGCTCATCATCTTCCTCAAAATCGTTGAGTTTCGGTTCTTCTTCTGTCATTTTGTGCTATTTCTGGTGGCTTTTCCATGGCTCCAGCTAATGGTAAAGTTGATTTTGTTTCAACATCGGAAAAACTCCTGAAAATAACAAGCATAATGCGCCACCCCAGACTATTTGTCCCAATAAGTCTCAATAGGAGATAGGAATCTTCAGGTCTATGCTTTCGTCACCAACTTCCAACACTTGACAAAGTTGTGAAATCGGTCTTTGTGGAACACTTTTAAGGATTGCTCCAATAGAACTGCTTATTGGATGTGAATCTTTGATCATGCCAACAAACATACCTTCACGAACTTTCGGGAAGAGAAATGAAAGTCAGATACTTATTATCAACTTTCAATAACATCTTTGGGCGTAAAGTTTCTCCAACAAACTGAGCCCAGCCCCAAGTAAAGGATTGAACTCAACAGTATTGGAGTTGTTGAACTTAACCTTGTGAAGGTATCTTTGTCAAGTGTCTTGGGTCAGTCTCAAATCTTTCTTCTTCAATCTTCTCCCTGGCGATACCTTTAGCCCAATAAAGCAGTGCGCTATAACTCAACCCTTGGGAGTTGCCTTATCTCCCTCTGTGTAAACAAGGAGTTGAAGCGCACTTGATAATGTATGTATCCTGACACGATATGTTTCAATACATCGAACGATTCATGGCCTCGATTTTTTCAATGCTACAATCTTGTTTCCAGCGGACAGGGCCTTTTTAAGAGCTTTGACAATAACCAAAGCTGCTTTTGCTTCGTCGCAGTTCTCTATGTTCTTAAAAACTGGTGTTGGTACTGGAATGACTTATTTAACGTTGCAAGACATCTTTTTGTTCAGGCTTTCTTTCTGCAAGGGGCTTAAATTGTGGGCATCAACAATGTCTCTGTACTCTTTTCACACTTCTGTAAGTATTGAACACGGAATTCCTCAGGCTTATATGTGTCCTTGATTCTCTTGAGATTGTAACAATAACATTCTCAGCAATTGAGTGCAACTCAGCTGATTGTGGTCTCTTAGTGCTTTAAAGTGTGAACAAGCTACAAACCTCTGTGTGGCCCCTTCCAGGAAAAATTGTAATTTTCAAAAGGCCAGAAATTGAAATTGGACGAAAAACCAAAACAAAATAACTTCGATCTTGTCAATTCCAATCGAAAAAGGACTCAAAGATCGTTCAGCCACGCGGGGATTTAACTCAATTCAGCTACTGCTACTCTCACAGAACCCTCCGTTCTTGACCCAGTCTCAAATTGCTCCCTTAGCTGCCCCCCACTGCCCCTGTTTTGTCCCTCCTCCTTAAAAGTGGTACTTTTTACGTGTCTTGTTTCCATTGCTTATTTTCAGATCTGGCACCAAAGCATCATTGAAGTCTACATATCCTCTTCTGTTTGAACCCTCTACACACAGGACGCACAGAATACTCCACACAACGCATACACAATGGTCAAAGTCAACGAAATACAGAGCACTGCGACCTTTGCCTGGTCAAATGACCCTATTCCAGTGTTAGCCACCGGTACTGCTGCTGGTGTCATTGACGACAACTTCAGCTCTTCTTCTACATTGAGCTTTTACTCGCTATACGAAAAGCAACCAATCTTATCAGTTGATGCTGACGCCAAGTTCCACGACTTAGACTGGTCTAAGAGCAATAACTTATTGGCTGGTGGCCTGGAAAACGGTACCATTCAATTTTGGAACACTGAGAATTTAGCATCCAAGAAGACCATTGACGCCGTTGCCAAAGGTGAAAAACACACTGGTGCCATCAAGTCATTACAGTTCAACCCTCTACAACACAACATCTTGGCTTCTGGTGGTATCAATGGTGAACTCTTTGTTTGGGATACAAGTAAATTAGCCAACTTATCACCATTCATCCCAGGTTCTTCTATGACCCCAACTGAGACTGTCAACTCTATCTCATGGAACAACTCTGTGGCTCACATCTTTGCATCTGCTGGTTCTTCTGGTTATACCTCAATTTGGGATTTGAAGGCTAAAAAGGAAGTTTTACATCTAACCTACACTTCACCATCCGGTTCAAGGGCTATCTTAAACACTGTCGCATGGCATCCATCTCAATCTACTAAGTTGTTGACCGCTTCAGAATCTGATGGTGTTCCAGTCATCTTAACTTGGGATTTGAGAAACTCTAATGCTCCAGAGAGTATACTCGAAGGTCATAAAAAGGGTATTCTATCCCTGGACTGGAATGCCCGAGATCCATCATTACTGTTATCAAGTGGTAAAGACAACACTACTATCTTATGGAACCCATTAACCTCTGAGAAACTAGCACAATATCCAACTACTGCTAACTGGGCCTTCAAGACCAGATTTGCTCCATCTACTCCAGATTACTTTGCTACTGCCAGTTTCGATAAAAAAGTTGTTATCCAAACTCTTCAAGATACTTCTCCTCCTGTTGCCAACAGAATCAAATCAACTTCTGAAACTGACTTTTGGAACAAAATCTCAGACACTGAAACTCAACAACCTGAATACTTCGTTAAGCAAGCCCCAAACTGGTATGGTAGACCATCATCTGTTTCATTTGGTTTCGGTGGTAAAATTGTTAAAGTTGCAAAGACTGGTGACAAGGCCTCAGAAGTTGTCATTGAAAAGGCTTCATTGCCAGGTTCCAAAGAAAACAAAACTTTGAGTAATGCTTTGGAAACTCAAGATTTCAAAGATATCATTGAAGAACATATTAAAGACTTCATTGATGAAACCAACAAATCTGATTGGGAACTCTTGAAAGACCTCTCCGGTGAGGAAGATGTTTTCTCCAAATTCATTGCCTTGAATATTAACAGTGATACCACTAAAGAATCTGAAGAAGGTGCTAAAGAGGGTGCTGATTTCTTCACAAACTACCATGAAGAACCAAAATACTTACCATCTGGTACCTTCAAGCTTGACAAAGATGCTAAGGATCTAACTGATGCTTTATTGACCAAAGACTTAACAAAAGCTGTTGACATTTCATTGAAAGAAGGTAAGTTGACCGAAGCTTTAGTCATCTCATTGAACGGTCCGCAGAAGTTGAAACAAAAGGTTCTAGACCACTATCTGAACAAAAATGCTGCCAAAGATTCTGTCGCTCGTTTATTGTACAGTGTTGCTTCCGGTGATGTTCAAGATCTAGTTGAAAATGGTGATGTTGCTAGCTGGAGGGAGATTGGAACCGCCATCAAGACCTATACAACCAACCAAGACATTTACAAGACTCATTTCACCAAATTGGGTGATAGAATTCTTGAGGCTGATCCAGTTAACAACCGTAATGATGCCATCAAAACTTACATCAATGCCTCATCATTAGATAAAGTTGCCAGTATTTGGGTTAGTGAATTGAAATCATTAGAAGAAAAAATCCTATCGTCCAAAAAGACCTCAGCTTACAATGCTCATTTCGAATCATTGAGTCAATTTGTTGAGAAGTTCAGTGCTTATAGATCAACTTTGAAACTTGATGCAAGAATCACTGATTCTGAAGCATTATTGTCAACCATCTTAGAATTCACTAACATCATATCCACCAGTGGACAATTTGAATTAGCAAACAAGTTTTTGGGTCTATTATCTGATGACAACCCAGCTGTTAAATTAGAAAAGGACCGTATTGCTAAGGCTTCGGGTACTTCTGCTCCTTCCACTACAGTCAATACCAGAAAGGCCAATCCAGCTTCACGTTATGGTAACTTGGCTGCTAACAGCGGTGGTGTTCAACCTGCTGTTCCATCGGCTGTTAGAGGTCGACCATCAAACCCATACTTACCTCCCCAACCAGTCGCTACTTCACCTTCTATTCCACAGGCTGTTTCAGCCAACCCATACGGTACCCCAGCTGCCTCAGCCAATCCATACGCTTCTCCGGCTAGTTCAGTGAACCCATACATGCCTGCTGCTCCAGTAAACCCATACAAACCAGTAGCTCAAGCTCCAATTGCTGAACAATCCAACCCATTACCTCCTCCACCAAAGAACGTGAAGAAACATGAAACTGAAGGTTGGAATGATCTGCCATCTCATTTCCATCAACAACCACGTCGTGCTACCCCTGCTGCTGCTGCCAATGTTGTTAAACCAGCTCCAATCCCAGATGCTAATGGTTTTGCACCACCACCACAAGCCGGGTCTGCTCAACCGCCAATCAGCCGTGTATCTTCATTTGCCAATGCTCCAACTATTCCCCCACCACCAAGATCAGTTTCAAGAACTAGAAAATCAACACCAGCTTCACCAGAAGTCAAGCCAGTTGCTCCAGTGACCAACAGTCGTTATGCTCCTCCACCACAAGCATCACCAGCTATCAGTACACCATCCCTACAAAACAATGGCTTCGCTGCTCCTACTGGTTCAACTCCTCCTGCTGTTGGTGCCCCACCAAAGAACCCATACGCTCCATCAGCTGCTACTCCAGCTCCACAGGCTGCCAATCCTTATGCCCCACTCCCACAACAATTCGGTTCTCCATCCCAAGTTGGTAGTCCATACGGTCCACCTCCAGTGACATCCCAGCCACCTCAAGTCGCTAACCCATATGCTCCACCTCCACAAGCTTCTGGTGCTCCACCAAGAAACGCTTATGCTCCACCCCCACCACAACTGTTCAATGCTCCACCTCCTTCTCAATTCCCTCCTCCTCCACAACAGCCAGTTCAACCACCAATGGCTCCACCAAAATCAGAACCACCAAGGGCTAAGTACCCAGCTGGTGATCGTTCCCATATTCCTGTTGAACAACAAAAAATCTTCAATGTGTTGAGTGAAGAATTCTCCAGGGTCAAGCCAGATATCCCAGAGAAGTATGCCAGACAAGTCCAGGACACAGAAAAGAGACTTAACATCCTATTTGATCATTTGAATAACCAAGATCTATTGACACAACCAACATTAGACGTTTTGAACAACTTGATTGATTCCTTGGCTGCTAAGGACTTTACCACTGCTCTAAACTATCATGTTCAGTTAGGTACTGATCATACTCATGAAGGTGGTAACTGGTTAGTTGGTATCAAGCGTTTGATTCAATTTTCCGAAGCTGTTAATTAGATGAGATTCATTGTTTCGCCACAAACGCATGTTTTTTCAGCACATTTTAGATAAAAGGAATTGTCTTTCATTTTTTATACTGTTCGATTTAATAATAAAAAGTTTGAATATTACAAGTTTATGATATAGAGTCAAAAAGGCATATATGTCAATTAATTGATCAAATTTGCAGTCATCTGTCCATTATAATTAAATTGGAAATAAGCAAGACAGAGAACTACCTCAAATTAGCAAAGAAAGCTATACGCCAAGTAATATAAGGATTACCAAAGGACATATAATGATGGCAATCATTCCAATTGTATCCCGCTTTGACTTAAAGATCCCTAGAAGATCCATTATGGAAAAATTCTAAATCAAAGTTGGTTTCCTAAGCTCCTCGAAAACAGTGCTCAGCTATGTCGTGGAAAAATATATATATGTATAGCTGCTACCTCATGGCCATTTTGTTCTGAAAATCGACAGGATCAGGCTCTGATACTTAATTAAGAAGCCCTACGGCGGTGTCTTACTTGGGATTTTGATCATTAAAACGTTAATAAGTGACGAATAATCTAGCTTGCCAGATTGTGTCTCAGTAATCTATCTGACCTAATGAATTTGTATATAGCACGCTAATTGGTCTTTTTCACGTTTCTTTCAGCTTTCAATCTCATTCTTTCCTCTCTTTCAGTCTTAGCTTCAGGGCCAGCCTCGGTATCAAGACCGAAATCCCACCATCTAAAGGAAGAAGCATAGTTCCCAATGAAGTAATGATGATGTAAATCATGATGTTCTGCACCGGCCCAGAATGGTAAGAAATGATGTAATGACCAAGGGAATTCATAACCAGAATGTGAATCAACAGCTTGGAACAATCTTAAAGTGATCCATAAACATAATGTGAAAAGATGCAAATCACCAGTTTTCCAAACGTATAGAATTGGCATACCAACGGTACCGAACCCAAGGGACATAGTCTCTATTGGATGAGCGTATTCCGCAGTTAAGCCAAATGGAGCAGCATAACGATGATGTTGTTTGTGAATGTATTTGTAAAAGATACCGTAATGGAAAAGTCTATGCGCCCAGTAATGCCACATATCTTCTAAGATGAAGAACAAGCAAATCTGTAAAACTGATTTGGTCCAGGAAGGAAATGGCACTTGAATGGAGATACCTAACTTCATGCACATTGGGTGGAAAGTCCAAATAGGTATAGCTTCAACTAGGAAATGTGAGGTCAAGACACTCTTGAAGCATTCCCATTGTTCCTTGTTGGAAGGGATCCTTGTAGGTTGGATTTTCCATCTGTTGAAGTATGGGATCTTATCAATGATGAACCAAGGTAGACAACGGCCAAAGTACATTGTTTCATGAAGAACAAAGAACAATAACCCAGTGGCTAGGATGTCGTTTTGCATGTAGTGATACCAGGCAGCCCATGCTTGCTCAATACTACTGAGATCTGGGTTGGAGGCGACAATGGTTCTGTACGCGTCAAAGTATGTCTGAGCCTTTGGTAGGACATCCACTAGTGTTGAATTAGGGAAGACTTGGGACATTGTGTTCAGGCTGATGGAAGGAGATAACAAGGCATCGTTGCCAGTTAGGAGTGGATTTAGGCATCTATTTACTTTTATATGAGCATGCTGGGCCGTGCCTTGTGTCGTTTATGGGTCACAACACGGTCAATGGCCTGATTCGTAACCAGATTCTCATGCACCTGACAATTTTTATGATTCGATTTTTTTTGTGTCAAGATTCTCACCAAACGAGCTTCCAATCGTAAACGAGGAAGTTGACTGTAACAGAGTCGGCTGTGTGCAACCAAGTCGCTCACAGGACTCAACGTACATTAAAACTTCTCCTCTTCAAACAGGGGAACTTCGTGCAAGGACCCCGTTGTTGTCGCTTAATTGGCACACTTTGTGTTGTAACCTGGTCACGTGATATATATAATAGTCACGTGTGTTTCACGTGATAAAGTGGTTCCACACATCCGAACACCACACCCAAATTCCGCGAAATCGCTTTGGTTTCCTTGTTGGGCTCCACAATAGTATCCAGTAGATTCTTCAACAAATTCTCGACAAGTCTGGAAGCATTGAATGTTCAAGAGGCTCTACAAGTCATTAACAATTTCAATTCAAAGCCAGTTATTCCATCAGTTGAAACGCAGTATGTCCTACGGTAGAAACGCAGCCTCCAGATTACAAGGTAAGACCATCTTTATCACTGGTGCCTCCTCAGGGATTGGTGAAGCCACTGCTCTTGAATATGCTGATGCCTCCCAAGGTGAGATCAAATTGATTCTTGCCGCTAGAAGATTAGAGAAACTACAATCTTTGGAAAAGAAATTGACCACAGAGTATCCAAAGATCAAAGTTCACTCTGCTAAATTGGATGTTAGTGTCCAAGGTGCCATTGACCCATTTTTGAAAGAACTACCCGAAGAATTCCAGGATATCGATATCTTGGTCAATAATGCCGGTAAGGCCCTAGGTACTTACAAAGTTGGTGAGTTGAAAGATGAAGATATTAAGGAAACTTTTGATACCAACGTCTTGGGTTTAATTTCAATCACACAAGCAATCTTGCCAATTTTCAAAAAGAAGAACTCTGGTGATATCGTTAACTTGGGCTCCATTGCTGGTAGAGAAGGGTACCCAGGTGGTGCGGTGTATTGTGCCTCCAAGTTTGCCGTGAGAGCCTTTACTGAATCATTGAGAAAGGAGTTGATTAACACCAAGATTCGTGTCATTGAAATCCAACCGGGTGCCGTTGAAACCGAGTTCTCCATTGTCAGAAATTACGGTGACAAGACCAAAGCTGATGAAGTCTATAAAGGTAGAGAACCATTATATGCCGACGACATTGCTGAATTGATTGTGTTTGCCACTTCTAGAAAACAAAACACCGTCATTGCTGAATTGTTGGTGTTCCCATCTGACCAAGCCTCCAGTTCACACGTCTACAAAAGACCAGAGTGAACTTCTGGGTACATTTGTGTATACACAGTAAGAGAGCATTGATTGTTTTCATGATGTCATTGTAGACTGTACACTATTTGAATTCCCTATTGTCTTCCGGTGTCCAATAGGAAGCCAGAAGCCAGTTATTCCACTCACAGCTTCCACGGAGAAATTTCCCTTTTTGGCACATTTGTGGGTGGGCTCCGTCAAAGAGAAGGTTGACACAAAAACTAAAAGTAACACAAAGAACATCTGCAAAGGCCTTCTTCTGCGACGTGGAAGTGTGCCATTGTGTCATTGTACAGCTGAGAGTCCAATGGGGCTGTCATTACGACAAACTCTGTTGTCTTTTCCGAGCCATTTTGAAATGCATCCTGAAAGGTTCCCCTCTACCCCAGACTTCGTCATAGACAAAATGGCTTCGGGTCGAGCCATTTAGAGTTCCATGACATTTCCGCCCCCTTAAGCCACAAACCTGGTATCTTGGGGTATATAAGCGTCTGTAGTGCCCACAAGTTGCAATTTTGACAACCTCTGTAGTTAACCCAGCTATAAATACAACTTATACAACATGTCCGCTAAGAAAGTCCTTGCTGTTCTATTCAAGGGTGGTGAATACAATGTCCCAAAGCTACTAGGCTCTGCTGAGAATGCTCTCGGTATCAAGCCTTTCCTTGAGCAGAATGGGCGTACTCTGATCTCAACATCTGACAAAGGCCCAGAGATCGATGAACACATCAAAGAAGCTGAAATCATCATCAGTACCCCATTCAACCCGGTCTACATCTCCAAAGAACGTCTTGAAAGTGCAAAGAACTTGAAGTTGTTGGTCACTGCTGGTGTTGGTTCTGACCATATAGACTTGGACTACATCAACAAGTCAGGTAGAGACATCTCTGTGTTGGAAGTCACTGGGTCAAATACCACTTCTGTTGCTGAGCATGTCCTTTTGACCATCTTGGCCCTTGTTAAGAACTTTGTTCCTGCCCACGATAACGCTGTCAATGAGAAAGGTTGGGACATTGCCAAAATCTCAAGAGATGCTTATGATTTGGAAGGTAAGGTTGTTGCTACTATTGGTGCTGGTAGAATTGGTTATAAGGTCTTGGAAAGATTGTATCCGTTCAAGCCTTCAAGACTGCTATACTACGATTACCAACCTTTATCCAAAGATTTGGCAGACAAGGTTGGTGCTGAACGTATTGACACAGTCGAAGAGTTGGTTTCACAAGCTGATATCGTTACTGTTAACGCTCCATTACACAGTGGTACCAAAGGTTTGATCAACAAGGAATTATTATCCAAATTCAAGCCTGGTGCTTTGTTGGTCAACACAGCTAGAGGTGCTATTGCCAATGCCCAAGATGTTGCTGATGCCGTTGAGTCTGGTCAATTGAGAGGTTACGGTGGTGACGTTTGGTTCCCACAACCAGCCCCACAAGATCATCCATGGAGAACCTTCACCAACAAGTATGGTGGTGGGAACGCTATGACTCCTCATGTCTCAGGCTCCAACTTGGATGCTCAGGCCCGTTACGCTGAAGGGGTTAAGAACATCTTGGACAGTTACTTCAGTGGTAAGTTTGACTACAGACCACAAGATATCATCTTGTTGAATGGTGAATACGCTACCAGATCTTATGGTGCGGACAAGAAAGTTAAGGCCTAAGCTGGAACATTTGGGGGTTTGATATGATAGTTCATTAATCGCTTATATTGTTTGAAACCAACGTAGCATGTACAAAGCTATAGAGCCTTCTCCACGTGATAGGTGGGCTTTTTTCGCCGTTTGAGTGCCCAGAACACATCGCGAATGGGAAGGACACGGTTTTTTCCGAGCGACTCGATCAGTCGATGACACAAATCTCGAGACTTTTTCATCTGACGCAAACATCACGAGTCTGTGTGTCGTCTCGGACGAGTGCCAACACGAGATATCTGTCTAAAGGATCTCTTGTTGTGTCTTGGTGACGATCGTGTAGCTTTGTAGATTGCCGACTCTTTCTTCTTTCCTCTTTACTCTTTCCTCTTTCCCTCTCTCTTATGATTTCACCTTGAATTGTCCCTCACTGTTACTGGCTCTAACAAAAAAAAATGTCCAAATCTCCGAAGATCGGGGAATCTTGGAAAAGAAACGACAGCTAAACTTTATTACGAGTTTTTCCGGTGCAACTGAAAGGCCACAGTTATAAAAAGAGTCCCATAGCTCTCGTAAAATGTGGGTTTCGTTTCTCTTTTGAAGCCTGAGCGTCATCACAGTTTACACGTTGTCCCAAATTCACATTAACATTCACTCATAGACATAGACATAGACATAGAAATACCAGAGATGTTGTTTGAAGAACTACCCGTTGAGATCCAATTGAATGCCCTATCGCAATGTCAACCACCTTTGGCCATTTCTCAAAAGGTGGACTATTTGACCAAGTACATACAGTCATCCAAAGCCCAGTACTACCTTTCACACAATGAGCTATCACTATCGTTGTTCTGTTGTCAGTCTAACCAACGTACACAAAAGTTGGTTTTCAAGTTGGAGAGATGCACAGGTGACGACTTTCAAGTCACCAGATTGTTGAAGAGTCAGGCTGTGATTCCATGTTTGGCAAATAAGAAGAGTCATGTGCCCTTTGAGAGTGAAAACCACTTAGACCTGGTCCTTGATGAGGATGCCACCTCTTTGAAAATCTATTTACAATTAAGATTGAATGACACACTATTACAAGAATCCACTGTCAAGTTACAAGCCAATGAATTATCACAATCACCATTAGACAAGGCCACTGGTTCATTAGGTCTAGACGTACAACTCCAGAAGGGTCAAGAAGAGGAAACTTTTGGTTACGACTTTGAGAATAAGATCAACTATGCTTTAAACATCTCAAAAGTTCACATCGTTGAATCTGAACTTGTCAGATTGATTGAAACTGAACAAGGTGAGACTATCATCAGATACTAGATTGCACACATTCAAAAATGGGGGAAAGGTATACATGGATACAAGAAGGAGTTTGCGCATTGACTGTCAAAAAAAACGGTTCTTTTACATAGGTTTTGTTTCGTCCTGGGTTAGGATGAAGGTAATAATTAATATGGTAATAATTTAGACACCGTTGTAGTTGTGACACAACCTAATTTTTAAAAAAAAACCGAGTCAGTTTTTCGGACTATTCCCAAAGTGAGACTCGGGAATCCTTTTGACACATAGATTAAAGATGAAGCTCACTTCTTTTACTCACGAAAAGGGTAAAGTACACCTGACAATCCTAGAAAGATTTTACGTAAGAGTACTAAATTAGTTCTAAACGTAGGTCTTTTTGTTTTGCACCGGAATGTCTAGCAGCTGTGATTTTATGGAAACTTTTCTTTGGCGACTCTCTATTCGACACATTGAATGCATTTGAAGAGCAACGATTTCCAGGTTAATAAAAATCCCTCTGGAAACTCTCTTCTGCATTGTTTTGTCAATCAAAAGTATAAACATTCACTTACAAGAAATTTTGAAGTTTTGATTATATATTTTTAGGTAACATGGCTAATATTACATTTGCATTTACAAATTTTGTATCTTACGATTCGAGAAAGGGAGAACATGTTACCGAAGGCTCACTCTCAATTCAACTCTTAGATATCGTATTACCCTACCGAAAATCCGTCAAAGCCACGTCGTTGTTACTGGAGTCAGATTTCAACACACGGCTCAAGAACACAATTCCCCAATAAGAGTGATAACAGGCCATACAGATTATAACCTATAACCAGGCGGGCTCTGACCGGGCTCTGAAATACACGCCTTACACTGTCAACAGGAGACTGTATTCACTCTTCCACTGAGCTCAAACGGCATACAGACACGGCTTTTGCAATGCTAAGGTTAAATATCTCCAACTCACATTGTCACAAAAAGGCCGGCTTGTGTTGGGGAGTCTTAGGCGCTTAATCTCTGAGCCTATAAAAATGCCCTAAAATTCCTGTTTTCAAAGAAAAGCCACGTATTGCGTGATTGCTCATGATCAAGAATTGCCACTTGAAGTAATTCTATTTGACACAAAAGTCGTATTTTTCCAGCTTGCATAAATCTATAATGACTGCAGATTCTGAATACCCACAATTCACCAGGGAGGAGTTTTTGAAGGGCATTGGCAACACTTCTTTAGTGAAAGTTGAATCATTATCAAAGGAAATTGGGAGAAACGTCTATTTCAAAGCTGAGTATGAGAATTCTGGGAAATCCATCAAAGATCGTGCTGTGATGTACTTGCTTGAAGATGCTATCAACACTGGTAATTTATCCGATGGAGGCACCATTGTTGAATCCACAGCTGGTAATACTGGGATTGGACTTTGCCTTCTTGCAAACAGTTATAACCGTGGGTTCAAAGTCAGATTATACTTGCCAAAGACCACTGTCGCTGCTAAGATTGACTGTTTGAAATCGTTAGGCGCTGAAGTGGTGTTCTGTGAGCTTGTCCCACCAACAGATCCAAACTTTGCAAACAACTTGGCAAAGATGTATGCTGCCACACATGAAAACACAATCCATTTGAACCAGTTTGATAATTTGAGTAATAGAAAAGCTCATTATGAGACCACGGGTCCGGAAATTTGGCAACAACTAGAGGGAAACATCCAGGGTTTTACGTGTGGTGCCGGTACAGGTGGTACATTCAGTGGTGTCGCCACTTATCTAAAAGAACAAGATCCAACTGTGAAGACATACTTGGCTGACAAAGAAGGTTCTGGCTTCTACTCATATGTTAGATCCAAAGGTGAATCCTGGGAGCATGAAGGTGGCTCTTTTGTTGAAGGTATTGGTGGCTTGGGTCTACCAGGCCAACTACACGATGTTTTAGACGTTGCTGATGGTGCATTCCAGATCACCGATAGAGAAGTCATCATGATGATTTACTCCTTGATCGCTAAAGATAACATCAAGGTTGGTGCCAGTGGTGGGTTAAACATTTGTGCGGCCAAGAAGTTGGCATTGTCATTACCAAAGGGTTCCAATGTTGTTACCACAGTGGCAGATGGGTGTGAACGGTACGCCTCCAAGTTGTTCAATAAGGAATGGTTGATGGAAAATGGTCACTGGTGTCATATTCCTGAAGAGTTGAAGTCAATCTCGGATCAATGCAATTAAATGACCGACATTCATGCGTTTAGCTAGAAAAACTATAAATGAAAAACCATAGCTAAGGAGAGCTCTAACAAAAAGCCAACGTAGACTTAAAAAAGCACCGAATCACCATGAATCACCATAAATCACCCTTTGTCCCTCTTTTTGAAGCCTAACCGGAATAACCTAGTGCCCCTCCTCAGTGGTTCTTATAATTTCCCTTTTCAACTGTTGTAAGAATCTTTTCTTTGTCTTCCCCAGAAAAAGAAAATGCGCGATCTTTTGAATTCGACCGAGGAAAAGTTTAGTGGGGCAGATGATGGTCAAAGAAAAAAAAAATAACATATATAAAAAGGCGCTAAGATCCACCAACGGATAAACCTCCTGCAAAAACCTCTCAAAAACCAATCACATCCAAGATACACACGAAATGGCTGAAGAAGTGGACTCTCTCCTTGTCGAAAACGTCAAATCCATTGCCGCTGGTGGTATCGGTGGTATTGCAGCTGTTCTAACCGGTCATCCATTCGATTTAGTCAAGGTTAGATTACAAAGTGGTCAATTCCCAACCATGTCCAGCGCAGTGAAGAACATCTTACAAACATCGGGTGTCAAGGGGTTCTACCGTGGTGTTGTCCCTCCTCTATTTGGTGTCACGCCGATGTTTGCTGTCAGTTTCTGGGGTTATGACGTTGGTAAGAACTTGGTCTCCAATTACTATGGTGGTATTCCCGCCTCTGAGTTCTCAATTGCTCAAATCTCTACTGCTGGTTTCATTAGTGCCATTCCAACCACTCTGGTGGCTGCTCCAATGGAACGTACGAAGATTGTGTTACAAACCCAGGACGCCAATGCTTCCAAATCAATGATTGATGCTGTCAAGAGAATCTTGAAACAAGGTGGTATCAAATCCTTGTTTAAAGGTTCTACAGCCACATTGGCCCGTGACGGTCCTGGTTCAGCCATCTATTTTGCCACATATGAAATCGCTAAAAAGAAACTATCCGAATTGTCTGGTGCCAAAGATGGGGAATTATCAATGTTATCTGTGTCCACAGCTGGTGGGTTGGCCGGTATTGCCATGTGGTTAGTCGTGTTCCCTATCGATACTATCAAAACCAGATTGACTAACAACGTGACTGAATCAATCACCACAAAAGAGGCTATCAACTCCATCTACAAGAAGGCCGGTGTCAAAGGTTTCTTCCCAGGTCTAGGTCCAGCTTTACTAAGAGCCTTCCCTGCTAATGCTGCAACTTTCTTAGGGGTCGAATTAGCACATCAATTGTTCAAATCACTATAGTTACTCACTATACATTTCATGTCCCAACTATCATCCACATTCACTTCCCAAAATTGATTCACTTCGTCGTTTTGCACTTTTCCCTTTTGTCTTTGGATTTGTTCTTTTTTTTTTTATTTATTTAAAACTTTGCCCTCGCTGAAACAAGTTCCCATGTTTTTGATAAATTTGGATTTTAACTTACAATTACAGAGTATACCTGACGAGGAACAAGTCTATTTATTATATAGAGGCTGTTTTTGCAAATCCAAAGAATACATCTTAGTTTTCTTGATCTCGAGTAATATTATTGTAGTTTAACGTGCTTCCGTTATCATTGAACTATCACGAAAAAGAAAAGGACCATAAAGTAAAAGACCTCTGCCCCAGTCGCCAAAAGCAAACACCGTGTATCTATCAGTAGGCAAAGCTGGAACAAAGTAACAAGGAAGGATGTGTTGACTAAACAAAAATAGTCGACCAACGCTCATGACCACAGCACTTACCCTACGTTTCTCCAAGTTCCTCCAAAGCTGAAAAGAAGCCGACAAGTCAATTTACACTAAAGAGAGACTATCATAAATCCACAGAAAAAACCATGTCGTTTGCCCGTGTTTCCAGGGTTAGTTTCCAAAGATCTCCAATTTTCAATGAATATTTTTTCCCACTAACACTTTGCAGATTGGTCTTCCAATAATGACAGGGATTTCAATCCTTTCTATCCCAGTTGCCATGAATGAAACGAAACGTTCAAGATCCTTCTACGAGGAAGACTACGATCCTTCATATTCCCCAGTGACACATACCGTTGAGCCAACCACGCCAAAGGAGCATAATATCACCAAGAACACCAAGGTTGTGTCATCTTATGTTGATGGTTACAAGATTGAAACTTCTAGTAAATTAGAAAAAAAACTGAACGAATACAGAAACGTTGTCATTGATCAATTGAACTACGTTGATGCTGAATACAGGAACTTGAAGAGTGCGCTGAACAATGAGTGGAACTATTATACTAGTAAGGTCACCTCCGTTTATGACCCACAGGATCAATTCTTGCCAAGTTTCATATATGCCCTAACCACCACTTTGACCGGTTCCATTTTGGTCAACAAAAGATCACTACCTATCAGATTCATCACTCCATTGCTGTTCGCCACTGTTGGTTTCAAGACTTTCTTGCCTAGAACCTTTGATAACACCATTAATGCCATTAAAAACTACGAGGCCAGAGAATATCCTGAACTATTGGACTTTCAAAGATCAGTTAAGAAAGCTGCTCTGGACTCTGAGGATTCATTACTAAAGACCAAAGAAGACTTAAACCAAGGGTTGATTGACGTTATCCATGACATCAGAACAAGTTTCAAATAGATAAAACACCGTACACGATTATACGATTTTTTTTTGCAAGTACTGTAGACATAAAAATATACACTGTGGGTCATAACGAACGTGAGGGTTGATTGAATGGGAAGCAGAAAGTGAAAGCTAATATTGTCTATGCTCTAAGTGTATTCATACCTGTTGTTTTTATCACCAAAGCTGGCACCTTTCCCGTATACGAATTTCTCATTAGCATCATCAGAGATGACACCACGGCCCAAATGACCATCTTGATAATAGGCAGGCTGTTGCACTGGGGCGTAGCCGTTAGCGTTCCAGTTACCACCGTTGCCCTGGTACGCGGTGGCCGGTTTTGGAGGATACATGGATGGGTTGTTGAAAGGAGAGGCTTCAGGAACATCGCTTAATTCACGACCATGACCTCGTCTTGGGCTTCGACAACAAGTGAAACAACAGCAGAAGACACCGGAGCAGGTTCTGACACCACAGCACAGACAGTTGACAATCCCACACACCAGCCACAGCACCACAAGCGCAGCAAACGCGATACCGACGATGGCCACGATCTTGCATGTCTTGTTGTCCATACAGGAGTCCCAGCTCTTGAAGGACTGGGCTGTGGACTTAACAGAGTTCTCGACACTCTTCAGGTCTCTAGCAGACAGTGATCTGGCCGCACACTGGACACGTTCAAAGGAAGGTATGATCATTTTTGTTTTGTTTGTTAGTGTGAGTTGTTGGACTGTTTTGGATTGTTGTCTGGGGAGGAGAGGGCAGCTTCAATCAGGATTTGAGCTCTTTATAGGTTCCAATCCAATTGTATTAAAATATTCAAGACATAAACGCGACTCCACAGCCCTAGAGGGCCAAAAAAACCCGTTTCAGCCCACCTCAAGGAAGAGCTAGGCAGGGCCTGGCAGAGCTTCCAGGCAGAGCTTCAAGAAAGGCAACAGGCTCAGCGAGGTGTCACCGGGCAGAGGCTATGGCTAGCGGACTTGACGACTGGAAGGTTTTATCTTAAGATTTAGATCAGTTCTATTTTTAGAGGAGACGCAGGGACAAGATCCAAAAAAAGCAGTGGCCGTGCATGGCTGCTATAATATCAAAAATAAAAGAAAACCTTCGCCACAGCCCATGATGTCAATACTATAATTAGCAATACACTACGTCTAAATAAAGTATCAAGTATTCAATCACAACACACAACGTCTGTTCCCCCTTCCAAGTTCATGCAAACACCGCCAGGATGATAATCAATGTAATAATCGCCAACACCATTAGTAGAATACAGCTCCATTTTCTCTTGTTCTTTTGGTAATTATCAGCTTTTGTTAACTCTGACGAGGCACTCTGAGCATTGTTTGAAAAGTTTGACAAGTTATTCTCCACCGTATCGATCTGTGAGCCCTGTTGTTGTACCAAATGTCCCAACTGCTTATAAATGGAATTAATCTCTTCAACACCACCATGGATCTTTTTAATCTCATTAGCCCTTTCTTCAGCGAGCAAGGCATGCAGGTCTAATTCCTGTTGAGTGATACCATACTGCTGTTGCTGTTGCTCTTGTTGTTGGATAAGTGGTGTGGATTCATCCGCCTTCGAGGACAAAGTTGACTCATCACTTAGTGCCTGCTTGTTACTTATTCTATCATTCAGTATCACCGAGGACTTCTTCTCGTTGTATTGTCTCTTCAAAAGTCCAAAGTTTTTATTAACGTTCTCGAACTCTCTTCGCAGTTTCTCCTCACTGAACTTATCAGCACTGGTGGCACCATTGTTATTGGATATTAAATGGGAAATGTCATTGGTCAAATGTTCAAGCTGGAGCTTGTATTCGTTCAACTCGGGCAACTTGGCCTCCTCAATGGTCTGGCGTAGCTGTGTACTGTCTCTTTTGGACCCAATCTGGTTGATCAGCCTCTCTAGACCACTGACACCATTGGCAAAGTCAGTTAGCAAGTTTGATGCCTTGATGATAATCAACCCAGTTTTGGACTGCGAAGAGTCGTCAACGTAGGCCTGGATGTTGCCCTTCTGGGCCTCTAGGTCCACATTAAGAAATGACATTTAGGAGTAGCGATGCTGTGGTTAGCAAATGTTTGGGGCTTTTGTGTATCCTTTGTTTGTTGGCTATCGGGAATTAATCAAATTATCACCAACTTTTCAGCCATCTCAGAACAAAACAAAAGGGACTCCTCAACAAAGTGTACACACCTACAATAAGAGCTTGTCCCAGAGGGCATATATTACCCTATGATAGTCGATTAACCTTTAATCCACTGTTCGTATGAGCCATTGCTACGGTTTCCAGGAACTATCGCTATCTCAGAGCTCCAATAGTGGTTGGAAAGTCAACTAATTGTTCAGTAGTTCTGTACTGGTTGCCAAATGTACCCATTTTTCGAACATTCTATGCTTGTAGGTCTGAACCCTTGGATTCCTCATGACATTATGAAAGTCATTAAAGGTTCAACGGGTTGCCTTTTCCTAGCTTCATCCTTCAACATTCAACTTGGGTATATGGATACCAGCATGTCAAAAGTTTGTGTACAAGGATTGACTTGAGCGTCATCACTGACTGTTGCTCCTCATTTTCCTCATACCAGTAGACCTCATAGTCGATCACAAACTGGTTTCGGTTTTAGTGGGACGTTGAGAAGCTCCTTAACTTGAAGACGTTGCAATAAACATATACTACAGGGTCAGAAGTTGAAAACCATCAGACACTTAATACCAAAGCACCAATCTCTGCCCGAGACTTCTTGACTGGGATATGGCTCCTGGTATTCTTCAAATAAAGATCTAAAAATCTGTTGGTAACCGTGTGAGCAGTTTGCGTTGCTCCAGTAACCATACACATGTGTCCTTTACAAGAAACGCGACTACGCGTCTAAATCGCGACCAGGAAATTTAAGATTACGCGTACCAAAACTTTCAAACAAGTCCCTTCAAACAGGCTCCAGGCTCACAAACTACACGAACTCCACACACTCCCTTACACATTTAACAGTGAGAATCATCTCCAATGGCCAGAGCTGACAAACTGAAGGCCCTCAGGGAGGCCAGAGCTGCTGGTTCGAGTAGACGCGTCTATGATGAAGAAGAAGAAGAAGAGGAAGAGGCCATTTATGATTTGATCGATGAAGACGAATATAGAGAAAGGAGACGTAAGGATCTGTTGCAGGATGACTTCGTGATAGATGACAACGGTGAGGGCTATGTTGACACGGGTGCTGACGAATGGGACAACAAACACAAGTACTATTCTGATGAAGATGAAGAAGCTCAAACTAATCCAAAGAAGAAGTCAAAGAAGACCACTGTGGTCAAGAAAGCTGCCCCAATCAACAACTTCTTCAAGCCAAGTGCCTCCGTTTCTGCTGCTCCAAAGAAGAAGATAGAGGCTGATTTCACCGACATTTTAGATGACTTTGAAGTTTCAAAGAAGAAATCTTCAAACTTGTTCAACTCATCAGTTTCAAAGACTCCTTTATTCAATTCCACAAACAAGGTCAACAATCGTGATTTTTTCAGTCTATCTTCAGCTAAGAAATCCTCCACTATTAAGAAATCCAAAGCTATCGATTTCGATGATGATTTCTCCTTCGAAACCGGTGAAGTTTCATTCGATACCATGGATTCATCTCCAACCAAACTGAAAAGCAATCCAATTGACACTCCAACCAAAGTCAAAACCACCACTACACAACCATCTTCTCCAGTTCCAGTGCCAGAAGATAAAGACATCAAGATGGGAGACGTTCAAGAAGACGAAGAATCCGATGATGAAATTGTTGTTGTCAAGAGACCAAGGGCTTCTGCTGCAAATGTTAGTCGTTCAGTGAACATCAATGCCTCATCTTCTGCTTCTATTTTGGCCAACAATGAACCAAAGAGTGAATATGGCATTGAGAGTGAACCAAGTTTCCTCGTTTCATCCCCTGCTGTGAAATCAACTACCGACAAACTTGATCAAGAATTGGTGTCTGTATCAGGTGAAAGTTTCAAGATGTATTGGTTAGATTACGCTGAAGTTGACAACACATTGTTATTGTTCGGTAAGATCTTAACTAAAGACCAACAGCTAGTCTCAGCAATGGTCCAGGTTAAAGGTTTCAATAGAGAATTGTTCTTTTTACCTAGAGAATTCAGAAAAGTTGACGGTGAAAACACAGATGAACAAGTTACTGCCATGGATGTCCATGAAGAGGTTGCACCATTAATCATGACTAAGTACGGTCTTGATTCTTTGAAAGCCAAACCAGAGGTTAAGAAATACGCCTTTGAAGTCCCAGGCATCCCAAAGGAGAAGGAATACTTGAAAATGTTACTACCGTATCAATTACCCAAGAATTCCAGAACTTTACTCCCTGCTGATCTAGAAGGTGAAACGTTCTCGCGTATCTTTGGTACCAACACAAACATCTTTGAATCGTTTGTTCTACAGAGAAATATCATGGGTCCTTGTTGGTTAGAAGTCTCCAATGCTGATTTCACTGCTGTCCAAAACACATCACATTGCAAGGTTGAAGTTTCCATTGATAGTCCAAACTTTATCAAACCAATTGAAAAATCAACCCCAGAGTTCAAGATCACTCCACCTGCTTTAACGTCATGTTCCATTTCTGTGCAAACCATGATGAATGCAAAAGAGAACAAACAAGAAGTTGTGGCTGTCACTTTGGCTACTTACAGGAACTTACCACAAGATGCTCCAGTCGATGAGAACTTAAGGCCTACTGAATTGATCACATTGACTAGACCGATTGGTGCCTCACTACCTCCAGGCGTGAAACAAATTGCTGACAAGAACAAATTGCCATTACGTATCTTCAACAATGAGAAGACCATGTTAAATTGTCTTGCTGCCCTGGTGAAGATAGCTGATCCTGATATCTTCATTGGCCATAGACTCGAGAACATCTCCTTTGATATCCTAGTCCACCGTATGCATGATTTGAGAGTTCCGACCTTTAGTACATTTGGTCGTCGTAACAGAAAGGCCTGGCCAGAAAGATTTGGTAAGAACAACTTCAATTCCAGTTTCATGATTAGAGAGATCTTCGCTGGTAGATTGATGTGTGACATTGCGAATGAAATGGGTCAATCATTAACCACAAAGTGTCAATCTTGGGATTTGCCAGAAATGTATGACGTTGTTTGCAAGAAGAAACACGTCCCTATGGAAATCAATTTGTCACAACCACAATACCAAGAAAATGCTAACTCTTTCTTTATGGTGTTGAAAGAGAATGCCACTAGTGCTCTAATCACTGCTGAAATTGCATTCAGAGTTCAAATCTTGTCCTTGTCCAAACAGTTGACCAATTTGGCTGGTAATGCCTGGTCTCATACTCTTGGTGGTACAAGAGCTGGTCGTAACGAGTTCATTTTGCTACATGAATTCAACAGAAATGGGTTCTTGGTCCCTGACAAGGAGACTAAACAGTCCAGGTTCCAACAACAACAAGCTCTACAACAGCAACAAAATGGAGACGGTGATGATCAACAAATTGCTACCTCAAATAAGAAGTCCAAGTATCAAGGTGGGTTGGTCTTTGAACCTGAAAAGGGTCTACACAAGAATTATGTCTTAGTCATGGACTTCAACTCTTTGTATCCTTCCATTATTCAAGAATTCAATATTTGTTTCACCACCGTGGATCGAAATTTGGAAAACATTGAGGAGTTACCAGAAGTGCCAAATACTTCCATTAAACAAGGTGTGCTACCAAGATTGTTGAACACTTTGGTCAGTCGTCGTCGTGAGGTGAAGAAACTGTTGAAAGATCCATCTTCAAGTCCCATGGAGAAAGCTCAATATGATATCAAACAACAGGCTTTGAAGTTGACTGCTAACTCCATGTATGGTTGTTTGGGTTATGTCAACTCCAGATTTTATGCTAAGCCATTGGCCATGCTTGTTACCAACAAAGGGAGAGAGATCTTAATGGACACGAGGCAACTGGCTGAAAGTTTGGGGTTGAGAGTGGTTTATGGTGATACCGATTCTGTCATGATTGATACTGGGTGTACTAGTTACAAAGAAGCTATTAAGATTGGTGAAGATTTCAAGTTGAAGGTCAATGAACGTTATAGATTGTTAGAAATCGATATTGATAATGTCTTCAGCAGATTGTTGTTACATGCTAAGAAGAAGTATGCTGCTATGAATGTTTCATTTGACAAGGATGGTAATGAAGTTGCAACGTTAGAAGTGAAAGGTTTGGATATGAGACGTCGTGAGTACTGTCCATTGTCCAAAGAAATCTCTACTTATGTGTTAGAGAAGATCTTGAGTGATCTTGATCCAGAAGTTGCATTAAATGAAGTCTATGACTATTTGGAAGATATCACAGCAAAGATCAAGAACAATGAGATCAAACCACAGAACTTCAAGATCAACACGAAGCTATCGAAGGATCCATCAGCTTATCCAGGTGGTAAGAACATGCCTGCTGTCCAAGTCGCCTTAAGATTGAAAGAACAAGGTAAAGTTATCAAAGCGGGAAGTGTGATCACATTTGTCATTTGTCAAGGTGAAGAAGGTTCAGCCGCTGAAAGAGCCCGGTCTTTGAATGAATTATTAGTGAAGAACTCAACTTTGAAAGCAGACCCAAGTTATTACCTAGAGAAACAGATCTTTGCCCCAGTTGAAAGATTGGTTGAAAGAATTGATGGTATCGACACAGTGAGATTGGCTAAATGCTTAGGTCTAGAACACAAGCAAAGACATCACATTCAAACCCATAACACCTCAGACATCCTACAACCTTTAGAATCCACCATTTCTGATTCTGAAAGATTCAAATTATCAAGCCATCTCTACTTACATTGCAAATGTGGTTCTGTGTTCCCATTTGGTGGTATTGTGGCCAGTAATGACTACCAAATGACATTCAATGGTATCCAATGTAAGAAATGTTCCAGTCAGTTATCCACCTTGAACGTTTCCGCTCAACTAGAACAGAGAATTAGATCATTCATTTCATTCTACTATCAAGGTATTGTTGCCTGTGATGATTCAACTTGTGGTATGATCACAAAACAGGTTTCAGTTTATGGTAAAAGATGTTTGTCCAATGGATGTAAGGGTGTCATGAGATACAAATACAGCGATAAAGAGCTATATAACCAACTGTTATATTTTGATTCCCTCTTTGACATTGAAAAGACCAAGAAGAGACAGTTGAGATCGCTATACCATTCAGGTGACAAATCTAAACCACAAGAGTTGATCGAGGGCCAAGTCAGTGCCCTAAGTGAACAGAACAGAGAAGTGTTTGAAGTCTGGAGGTCTGTTGTTCAGAAATACTTGAGCGATTGTGGTCGACGTTATGTCGATTTGGGTAGTATCTTTGACTTTATGAGCAAATGATACTGAAGGGTAATTAAATGTGTTATGACAATGGTATAATTAGTTTTATAAGTTATTTTATGAATGTTTCAACTTTAGTAGCCTGGTACATTTAAAACAAGAGATCGAGTATATATTTATAGCCAGATCATGCGTTAGAATACTACAAACCTTGAGTGGAGAATCCGCTTCTAATGCCAAAGGTATTTATATATATCAATTAATCCAGGGTATATAAAAAAGTTTCCAAGTATTTTGATAGTCAATCCAAGAGCCCTTGCCCTTGCAAAATACTCATCTCTGTCTGATGTGTTGCCTCTTCAAAGGTCTAGAAACGTACGAGACCTCCTCGTAGTCATCCATATCCGAAATCACCTCGCTTGCGCTTTGCTCACCCAAATCATCCGTATCAGACCCGGTATTAACGTCACTCTTTGGATTCGAGACCCTTCTGACACGATGAACTGAGGTCTTGGATGCTAACTGAGAGCCTGAAGGGCTGGTATAGAGATCATCATCGTCTTCAGCCACGTCGAAGGATCTGAAACTGGAGCTGTTGCCCCTTGCCTCCAATCTTCTGGACTCACTGATCTCGCCTCTGTCATGATCCTCACGCTCCTGCTTGAGCCTGCGTTCCTCAGTGACCAGCTCCTTGAGGGATGTAACCAGGGCCTCCATCTGCATTCGCTCGTGTGACATGTTTTTGGTGACATGGTAGGCGATACTGGCACCCACCACAACGCCCACGATGGCAATGGTGGCCGGAGGAGAAAGAAAGAAAAGACCTGTGGAGATGTTAGTGGCTGTTATCGCCTGGGACAGTATGGGAAGGACACTGAGAGGGTAAAGACGCACCCATGTTGTTTGTGCTTTTGTGGTGGAAAGATTTCGAGAGTAGAGAAGGAGCTTTAGCAATATAATTACGGTAAAGGCTGTGGAGCGGTTGAGCCACGATTAGAGGAGATATCTTGAGAAATCTGGGGAAGAGACTCTGGGAGAGAGAACATACTGATTCGGACTTTTAGTATTGACCCTTCTCTGCATCTTGTTCTTGAGATAATATATTGGTCCACAAACACTCTGGCCACAGTTTCACAGCAGGGTGCAACCCTCTCAGCCTTTATCAAGCGATATAAGACTATCAGCAGATCGTATTAAAATTTGGCACAAAAATTTCTTTGATTGAGAAAAAAAAAATTATCCGATGAGCTGATCACCCCAAAACAAACACTTCAAAAACCATCAAAGGAAGGCGGAGACTTTCCAATCACAATATATAGCTATGGCAAAGAGATTTTCCGCCCAACACAACTCTTACTCGAAGAAACCCACCAAGTTCATCAACGAGTATGTCGGATTCACTCCCAGTACAGACAGAATTGACACCATCGATATCAATGACACCACCTCCGATGATTTTTATGCTCAATACATCGCACAACGTAAGCCTGTGATCATCAATGGGATAATAACAGGTCTTGATACATCCAAACTCAAGCCTGACACTATTGTGGAGACGCTAGACTCCGACGAGTTGTTGCTGGTGGAAAAGAAGACCGATGGCGGGTTCGGGTCTGGTACAGAACGTGAAAAGATGACGTTTGGCCAGTTCATGGAGAGACTAAAACAGGGCAAAGGTCTGTATTTGACTACGCAGTATGCTGAAGATGATCCTGATGAGATTAGAAAGCTTGGAGATGGTCTTGATGATGAGAATGGTCATGATGATATACATGAAACGAACGAAGAGACCGTGAATAACGATTCATTGAAGGACGATTATGAGGACAACAAGGATGAAGAAGAGGAAACTGAAAACTTGCCTCAAATACCTAATGGCTCAGACTTCAGCGATGTGGATTCCATCGATTTCAACAACCTAAAGGATGACTTTGATGATTCAGAAGCAAATTCCCCAAAACCACAAGATGACCAAGACATAATCTCAACAGACCTGGAGGAACCGCTATCGATTACTGAGGCTACTATCCGTGTTTCAGAACTTGTCCAGAAACCATTAACATCACTGCTGAAATCAGACTTATTGCCAATTCAACCATCACTACTCTCCAAACTGACCCCTCAACAAATTAACTTATGGGTCGGATCATCCTCCACAAACGCAAATGAAGAATTCGTCCCAGATCACAAAAAACTAGACCTGGGCTTAGGACGCCGTTTATTTGGCGGTGGTATATCCTCGGGACTACATCATGATCATGCTGATAATTTATACATCCCCATCTCAGGCCACAAAAGATTCACTGTATTTTCCCCTGGTAATGCAGAGTTGATGTATACCGTTGGTACTATCAGAAAAGTTTATCCGAATGGTGTGATTGATTATGACAATGATGAAGCTGCTCCTGGCTGGAGAGAACTTAGAGAAGATTCAGCCATTGTGACAGAGGTTGCTAAATGGAAGCTGGACTCAGATGATGGAGAATTAACAACCAAAGAGCGTGATGAGCTGATAACTTTGATTGAAAGGGAAGAAGAACAATTGAAAGATTTTGAAAGAAAAGTCGTTGTCAATGGTGTGAAGAAAGATCCACCTTCATTTTCCCGTGTTCCAACCTCCATCGTGCATTTATCCAGGATTCCAAGGATAATCCGCTCTACGGTTCAAGAATTCGCAGAGAAGAAGTATCCGAACCTCTTCAAGGCACAGCGTATCACCATTGATCTAAAACCGGGACAGATGTTATACTTGCCTGCTAGTTGGTTCCACGAAGTCTCTTCGTTTGGTGATGAAGAGAATCATATCCATATCGCATTGAACTACTGGTATTCTCCACCCGATCATTCTAAGAGAGTATACAAAGACAGATACTGGACAGAAGACTTCAAAAGAACCCTGGAATCAGTGAAATACTATAGAGATGAAGAATAACACTCCTAGATCTTATGTGTCAAGAAAAAACCCTACACCTATTACACGTAGCCCTAATAAAGAAGTCACATGGAAACACCCGGACATCATCTGGAACCTGTCACAAAAAAGTGGGCAAAAAAAGCAAACGCGAAACGACGCAAAAAAACAACCTTGGTAATTTTTCACTTTGGTAGGAGCCACAGGAAGATAGTAAAAATAGATCACTCAGAACTGGTCTACAGCCAAAAGAAACAGAAATGGCACCACTGAAGGCACATGCGTGTTTAGAGTATGTAAGAATATAGACGGCCAGTTTCAGATCATACTCAGACACGGATCGGTATGATGCTAAATTCTTCGAGGTGTAAGGCCGGATAAACTCCCCAAAAGGACGGTTATATTCACTCTCGTGCCGGAATCGGACCCGCAAAATGTTCCCCTACTGTTAAACCAAGGCCTGTACCGCAAGGTTGCCTGATAATCTTATCTTTAGGAATTGGCTGCAACTTTTGTGCCAAAAAGCACCACAACTGGCCATCTCGATAAGAGAAGAGCTGACCTCTCTGCAGAACAAACGGCGTGTAAGAATGTTAACCTGTGAATTGTGACTGCTTTCGCAAGTGTGCTTTAGTTATTAGTGATCACCGGGACACTTTCACCAGTTAATTACTGACTTAATTACAGCCATTACCACCCACACCACATGTTTTATTCAACTTTTGTGACAAACCACGTTTTGACATGACACGTTTCCCTCATTGGGTGAAATGGCGAAAATTGTTTGTGACAAAACATCGGAGGAGTGCGCCTAACAGCAACCAATTCCTGGCCTTCAAAGCCAGTTAAACCTTGGTAAATGCTCCAAATTCCTCATTTTTTCGACATGATAATATGATATGTAGTGTGGAGGATATACTGATGCTCTTCTCTGCAACTTTCCTTTTGTATTTACATCACATTCTCGTCCTTTTCGACCTTTCTAGTAGCTCCTTTCCCCGGTGTTTCCCGAACCGAAAATGCACACGCAACTTTGTGAAAGGACTCTGAAAAAAAGTGAAAAAATTTCAATTTCTAAATTCCATACAGAAAAAGGTCCCTTCAAACAAGTTGAATTACGAAGCTTTCCAACCCAAATCGAGAAATTTGAGAAGAAACGTAAGAGCCACCGTGTTACTGCCCAGGTCATATTTGGGTTGTTTCTAGAGCTTTTTTAGTTCGTTATGTTGTGTTAATGGTGTCTTTTCTAAGGCCATTTGCATTGTTTCTTTTGTTTTTCCCCAGAAGGAACATGACACATAACAAACAAATTCAAAGAGTTGCCCAAACAACGGCCCCCCTAAAATGACAATATGGCATCCGATCCACATGGGACAAACACTAATATCATCAGCAGTTAATCTACTCTTTCTCTTTGGTTCTTGGGACAACAAAACATTTTTTTTTTAAAACAGGTTAAACTCAAATCAAAAGATCCCATTTTCATTTCAACAGAGAAGAAAAATTGGCTAGATATAATAAGGTTTATTGAGGTTTTAATTAATACTTGTTGAGTACTTTGTTATACGTCCATTTTAGATTTGTTGTCATTTAAAGAAGCTTTTATTTGAAACATTCCATCCATTTTTTTATCAAAATTATATGCTCAATTTAGTACTGTTTTAAGAATTCTTCATTCCCACTAAATTCGAAGCTTTGTGATATTAAGAAAACATAATAGTTCTTCTGTTGGGAATCAATTACCTGGAAGAAATTATAGTTTAAAAAACAACAACTAAAAGTTTTGACAAGAGAGAGGTTTGCATCGAAGGTTTTCATTAATTCTTTGGTTCAAATATTCCACTAGTTGTCAACTTTTCGTTTGGTTCTTAATATTGCAATCAGACTGTTATGGCTCTAGCTAATAGAAGACCAGTGGCCTTCCCGGTCACTGAGACTGCCTCATCCTCACCATCTTTTAAACCACGCCGTTTATCATTATCCTTGGACTACAAAGAAGAGAATAAGAAGATTGTACCAATCAGTACAAAGAACAACAAGACCATGCCTTCCAACATCAAAGAGATGACTCCAGAGAAGAGCTCGTCCTCATCCCCAAAGGAAATGTCCCTGGATGCTTCACCAACAAATACAGATATTACAAGCATTTCATCACGAAGTTCATCGACACTTGGTACATCTGGTAAACCTTCAAAGGAATCTAAAAAGGAAAAGGCTGAAAAGAAAGAGAAGAAGAAACAGGATAGGACTCCAACTGTCACTGGTATCTCTACCACAATCCCCGTTACTGGTGAACGACCAAGACCTGAAGAACACAATTCCTTAGATGATGGTGTCCTTTATGCTATTTTCGAAATCTTGTTCGAAGAGGATCCAGAAGGTAAAGGTATGACTGTTAAACAGATTTGTGATATCTTGGTTGAGAAGCATCCAGAAATGGCGACTTTGTCTACAAAGACTTCCAATCTAGTGTCAGCTAAACTGAACGCCTATGTTAAAAGAGTTGAAAAGGGTGAAAAATCTTTGGTTTATGCTTTATCTAGAGAATGGGCAGATGCTTCTCCAAAGAGAATGGTTTATGTTTATCGTGGTCTTTTGGCTCCAGATTTCTATATCCATGCTCTTGCCGCAATTGAAAACCAGAAATTGGCCGATGCAGCTAACAATGGTAATATTGAAAAAGATGGTTCTTTGGTCTCTGCTGATATTAAGAAGAAGTTCTTTGAAAGTTTGAAAGATGATGATTCTTTCTCCAATAGTCATGAAATGAAACGTCGTGCTACTGCTTTTGACTTGGGTGTCACCAAGAACACTTTTGCTGACTTCCAGTTGGATTTTACTCCTCCTCAATTGTCAATCCCATACTCTGCTGCCCCAGTGACTGCCTCTTTAGGTGTTGGTTCCACTTTGCCCAAGCATAAAGACTCCCCAGTGATTTCAGACTATGATTTGGAAGAATATGACAATTTCGAAGAAGAAGATGACGAAATGGGCAATGAGATCAAGATCACCTATAGGAACAACAAGAGATCCAAATCCATGTCCTATTTGTCATCCAAGAAGGCACGTACTTTGACCATTGCCGCTGCAGCTCCAAGACTCTCCAAGGTCCAAGTCACTCCCTCACCTTCTGCCGCTGCTGCTGCCGCCGCTCTTCATGCTGCCGCTTTGGAAGGTTTGTCACCAGCTGGTTCTGTTGCTTCTGGGTTTGAAGGTTCTCATAGAGATTCAATCAGTTCAGAACCCCCGGTTGCTGCCAAATGGTTGAAGGCTGTAAGAGATGGGTTCTTGACCCAAGATATTGGTACTCCAGAAGATATCTCATTAGCTGAATTAGACTCTTTGTTCACCTGATCATCGATCATCACCACCCATCCCGCGTTCATTTCCCCTTTTATTTTTGCCCCGCCCCCTCATTCCATAACCATATAATTAGATTATTACGTCCACATCACCATCCATCATTTACATTTCTAATGTTTACGAATTGCCACTATTTTTTTTTATGTCATGATCTTTTTATATAACCCATCATCACCATTTTTTTTCTTTGCTTTCATTCCCCTGTTCTATATACAATTTCCCCCACCGCTATCCCAATCACCAACAGCACCGGGGATAACCCTAGCTACCACCTCCTTTCACCCTAACTTACTCTGTTTGTGTTTTTTGCGTTTGATTTAGTTTTAGTTTAAGATCTGATTTTTTTGACGTCTTTTTCTTTTTTTTCTTTTTTTTAATAAGAATCCCCCATATTGAACGTATAGAAAGGTCCCACTGGGGTTCTTACGAGTTGAATGTGTGTGTTTTTAGTTGTCAATTGCTGTGAGTTACGATATACATATTCTTAATGACTGAGCTTTTTGAGTAGCTTTTTCTATGATTCATTCTTGATTTTGCGATTTTGCGGATGTGTGCTTCCGTATAATGAAGAATGTAAAATGAAAAATTATATAAACTCGCAAGTTCCTCGACTTTGCACAAGTTTCAGGGAATTATTTTCGACAAACAAGCATAAAGCCACTCGAATATTACAGTGGTCACATCAGTAACTCAGTGATATATCCCGATCCACCTTTGCTAAACCCGCGTTGTAATTGCAAATTTGACTGTTTTCATTGGACGCGCTCAGAAAAAATAGAAAAAAAATTAGGTAATTTATCAGAAAAGTTGACTGCCCTTTGTTGTGACACTACCAGAATCTTTCTAATTTTGATATAAAGTTCCATTCCATTCAGATACTATCACCTTCTGGAGCTTCACCATGTCTTTACCAAGAGTGCTAGCAAGGGATTTCAGACTCGGGTCAAACAAGAGTCTCAATTCTGCAAGATGCCTACGATTCAACTTAAGAAGAGCTCTGAACACATCGCAAAGAACTAGAATACTGAGGGCCAGTAACATTACACAGATAAGACCAACCTCCATAGTACAGAAGAGATTCCAGTCTACAGAAATCAAATTCGAGGAATTAGATGAAGATGCCCAAGAACTATTAACAGAGGAAAGAGCCGTTGATAAAGTTGATGTTTGTATTGTCGGTGGTGGCCCTGCAGGGTTAGCCACGGCTATCAAATTGAAACAGTTAGAGCTAGAGAATGAAACAAGGGAGATCAGAGTTGTGGTTTTAGAGAAATCCCCGGATATGGGGTCACATATCGTTAGTGGTGCTGTATTTGAACCAAGAGCATTGAGAGAGCTATTCCCTGATAGTGAATACTATGATGAAAATGGGGATGGGATTCCCTTGCCTGAAGAGATTGTTACCCCTGTTACAGGCGAAACTTTGAGATATCTATATCATGATTTCGCCATTCCAATTCCAGAGCCTCCACAGATGTTAAACAAGGGCAAAAACTATATCGCTTCATTAAGTGAAGTTGTTAAACATTTGGCTGAAAAGGCTGAGGAATTGGGCGTTGAAGTGTATCCATCCACAGCTGTTTCCGAGGTTTTGTATAATGAAGATGGTTCAGTTAAAGGTGTTGCTACCAAAGATATGGGGATGGGTAAAGATGGCGCTCCAAAAGATTCATATGAAAGAGGTATGGAATTCCATGCCAGAGTCACTGTGCTTGGTGAAGGCTGTCATGGATCATTATCCAAAGAAGTCATCAATAAGTTCAACTTGAGAGAAGGCAGACAAGCCCAGACCTATGGTCTTGGTATCAAGGAAGTTTGGGAAGTCGAACCAAAAAAATTTAACAAAGGCTTCATTGCACATACTTTGGGTTATCCATTGAACTATGAAACTTACGGTGGTGGTTTCATCTACCATTTTGGTGATGGGTTAGTTGCTGTTGGTTTAGTTGTCGGTTTAGATTACCAAAACCCATGGATCTCACCATATCAAGAATTCCAAAAGATGAAACATCACCCATTCTACAAGAACACTTTGGAAGGTGGTAAATGTATCTCATACGCCGCCAGAGCCCTGAATGAAGGTGGCTTCCAATCTGTACCTAAATTGAACTTCCCAGGTGGTGTTCTTGTTGGTGCTTCTGCCGGTTTCATGAATGTTCCAAAGGTTAAAGGTACACATACCGCTATGAAGACAGGTATGCTAGCTGCTGAAAGTATCTTTGCAGAAGTTTCTAAACTAGATAAGATTATCACCGAGGAAGACGAGGAATTTGACCCAGATTTACACACTGAATTGAACGAAGCTCCAATTAATTTGGAGTCTTATGAAAGAGCCTACAAGAACTCATGGGTATACGATGAATTATATGAAGTTAGAAACATTAGACCGTCTTTCAACTCTGGTGTTGGTTTCTTAGGTGGTGTCTGCTATTCAGGTCTAGACTCCTTGTTATTGAAAGGAGAAGTTGCCTGGACCTTCAAACATCATCACTCAGATGCTAGTCTAACTCAACCTGCTGACCAATACGAAAAAATTGACTATCCAAAACCAGATGGGAAGATCTCCTTCGATATCCTAACCTCTGTGTCAAGAACCGGTACTTATCATGATGAAGATGAAAGAAACCACCTGCGTGTCCCAGACCAAGACATGGAAAAACATACAAAGATTGCCTATCCTAAATGGAAAGGTGTTGAAAACAGATTCTGTCCTGCTGGTGTTTACGAATACGTGGAAGACGAAACCTCTGAACTTGGTGTCAAGTTCCAAATTAATTCACAGAATTGTATCCATTGCAAGACATGTGATATCAAAGTTCCTACACAGGACATCAACTGGACCGTGCCTGAAGGTGGTGATGGTCCAAAATACGTTATGACTTGAACAAAAAATTTTAGACTGCTTATATTGTATATCCCCGACCTTAATAGACTTATTTATTCAGTTACTACGGGCCATTTCTAGTAGAGTTTATCATTACATGTCATTATAAAAGTTCAAGCAACCCAAACGTTCAAAACCTTTTCGTTAACTTCTCTCATCATGTCTTTGACCAGGTTCCAATCGTCTTCACTTTGGATGACAATGAAATCACCATCTTCGTCTTGGTATTTAACTTTACCCTTCATCGTACCACCACATTGTTTGACTTTCTTTTCGACTTTTTCCAAGAATTCCTCTACGGTGATATCAAGTGGCACCATCAGAGTGAACAGATCCTTTTCATACATCAGTTTGACAATGACAGAGTTGTAAGGTAGAGAGTTCTTGTAACTTTCAGAAATGGATCTCTTGGATTGGATTGAATCTTGTGTAGCTCTTCTTGAGGCTGGGGCTGCCTCAGATATCTGTCTTTGATGAATTTGGTACTTGTCCAAGGAGGAGCCAATACTTGTTGGATTAGTCAATTCAGAATTGGACCTGGTACCCACATAAGAGGATCTGTTCGAATTGATCGAGAATCCATTACTCTTTCTCTCACCATTCATGTTCATATTGTTCAAGTTGGCTGTTGTAGATGTTAAAGTTGAAGTGTAGTCATCTTGTAAATTGGAAACAAGCTTTCTGATACAAGATTCCCAATTGGTTCTTGTTTCTTCATTCTTAAACTTCATCAAAAAGGAACCAGTGTCTTTCAAGCCAGACCAAGAAATGTTCAATAAGTATGGATTCACTGTGTTGATGTTGTAAATGTTGGCAATGGAGATTCTTCCTTTCAATTCAAACCCAATGACTTCTTGGGCATTTAGTAGATTTGTCTGTGATTTCTTCTTAAGGGTAGACAATGAAGATTTCTTTTGTTGGGGTAATAGTTCTTTGAAAAATATGATAATGTTTTCGAATAAATAGACCTGGAAATCACGTTCTTCAGAGTTCTTGGAATTGTCCTTCACAATTACTTTATCAAAGAATAGTAGTTCACCAAAGCTGTTGACGTTATAACCTTTCCAATCAACAACTTTGTCATACAATTTCTTCAAAACTTCAATATTTTCAACGCGTCTTTGGTTCTCATTGATACCATTGGCAATCTTCTTCGAAATTTCAAAAGCCATAGTCAATTCATTAGAGTTTGGAGTTGATGTGTCAGTGTATTTGATCATTTCTTTCAATAATAGTGGATATTTACAAAGTCTCTGCACAGGTTTTAGTAAGAAACTTTGGAGTTCTAATTCGTTCTCAATGATTAACTGGTTGTTCTTCAGTTTCGATGGGTTAGATAAGATGTAGTCGATAGCAGCCTTTTGACCAATTGACCAAGGTTCATAAAGTTTGAAAAATTGTTGAGCGTGTATGAATATGGAACCGATTCTTTGAAATTTGGGATCAACAGAGGCATTAATCTCTAACGATATTAGGAATCTTCTTTGGAAATCTAAAGCATCTTCCAAATTTGGGAATAACATGTATAGGTACTCTGAAGAGATGATATTGTAATCCAGTAGTTGTTGTTTGTATTTGGTCAATATCTCTAGATCATTCACATATTTTCTTTCAGTTTCAACCAACTCTTTCACCACTTTGGATCTGGCGTCGGATATCTTGAATTCATCATCAACTTCGATAGGTTTGAATACATTCGGAGCCAGTGAAATTACTTGATTTAGAACATTGATGATCTTGATCAAGTCTTCTGTATCATTGGAAAACACGTTGGAGATGGTGAATAGGTCAGAATGGTCAAAGTTCAAATCATTTTTGCAAGCCAGGATGAAATCATAAATGGATTTCTTACAGGTCTTTAAATCGTCTGATGAAATGACAGGAAGGGCATTGGCAGGCTTGATGATGTTGAATATGACACAAAGTGGGGATCCCTGTTGGAATAGAGCCCATAGTTGGGTCACAGGATCACAGCTGACAGATGCAGGGAGCACCCCAGCATGGAATGTGTTGATAGGAGTGATGCCAGGTGAATTGGCACCTGAGCTCGTGTCCTGAGAAGTGACACTCAGGTCACTGAAGCTTGACATTGCACTTATTCTAAGACTTGTACCATTTTGGGAACTAAAACTCTGATGATTGGAGCCAGTTGGGACCTTTTGTGACACAGCGAGGGCTTGATTCTCACTCAGGACCTCAGCACTAGAGAAGGCCAAATTGAGATATGGTTTTAGCTGGCTCACATTCTCCAGCCTTTTCTTCAATCGTAGACAGATGTAGTAGAGCGAGTCGTGTGAGGTGACCTGTCTATTCATCAACAGCATAGTGTTACTGCTTGTTCTCTGTGCCAGATTGACGAAGGAAGGGTTGGCTGAGCTGGCCAGCGACGGATTGGCGCTTGGAGGCCCGTTGAGAAGGGAGCTGCTGCTGGGTATGTTGACGACCGGGGAGGAAGTTTTGATGGTATTATTGGAGAAGGATGTGGTGCGCGAGGACATGGCTGTGGTGATATCTTTATGTTTATAAGTTATTTTGTTTGTTAGACCTCGTTTGATCTGTTTGACGTATCTGTGTGGCGGCGGCCTGGGGCGGGAGAAAAGCGGACGACTGGCAGCCTGTGTGCAGTAGCGGGCAGCGGGAGTTGCGGAGTGCCTGGTTAGAAGGGGAGACAGCGAGCGTGGCAACAGCCGGTGGCGTTGTGGCCAGTTCAAGTCCCTTCGCAGTTGTTGTGGTAAGGTAATTTAATAATTCGACGTCGCTTGCAGTCTCAATCACGTGATTTACCCGGCCTACATAAGTGATTATATAATCACTCAAGTGGTAGAGGACACATACAGAGAGAGAGTGAGAAGTGACACAAAGTCCTAATATATTACATAAGCAATTATGTAACGTTGAAATTTGTAGAACAAGTTGGGCACTGGGTCTCCAGCAAAATCAACCAATGAGTAACCTAAACGGGAAAAACGCCACTGAACAGACAATAACATGGTAGTTGTGGAAATTGACCCCGTTCAGTTGGCGCAGAACAACGTCAAGACGCTCAAGTTGAGGAAAGAGCACTTCAAGCAGCATCTCGTGAACGTGTTTACATTGGGAGGCCATGCTCTTATTATTATCTTATACTTGAAGAAGTGAGTGTCTTGCATATGATTCCATCATCACTCAGATTATTAACGGCAATTAGCGCATCATTCCTACGCTTCATTATCAGACTCGTACTCCAGAATACGATTTCATCACCCTTCCCGTCCTCCACCAACCAACAACTTACCACCACAATAAGAAACAACGTTACCCGAACCCTATTCTTCGCCATCATCTGCATCAACGCATTATTTCTCCTGATTGATCTCCTCGCTGGTGTTCCTAAGAGCTTCGACGAGACTTCAAACTTGTTATTTGGCAGTCTCACATTGGAGATCATCGGGGAAACAAGACCAACTTATAGACTATCATACATTTACTACAACACTCTGATATTCTGTTTCCAATATGTATCCATATACTTATCCACCATTCTGAACACTAACGAGGAGGTCAACCAAAATAACATGGTGCTTCCGGGTGCTTCATACTCCATTAACCAAATCGAAGGTGATGGCTATTCAGGTATTGCCAAAGTTGCCAGCATAAACCCCAAGTACATATACACCAAGATCCTCAGTTTCTCCACAGACGCGGAACAAGAGACAGATGAAGACGAGTCAACATACAACTACATCAGCAATAGACTGGAGTCATTCCCCGGGATGTTCTAACAAAATTCTTCTATATTACAAAACAGTTATCAGATTATTAAGATGCATTTTTTTTTTGGTTTGTTTTCTTCTATGCAGTGTTAGCAGTTCATCTACCGATTGGACAATTACGTAGATATTCCGCCTTGTTTCTCAAGATTCTGACAGACTTAAAGAAGATTTCTTCAGGTGGCATGGCACCTGAAGATTCAACATTGAAAATAAAATGATCTCTTTTTCTCCCTAGCGTAACCTTACCGTTGAATTCATCATGTCTTAGTACTTCTCTGGAAACTGTATCTCTTCGAGCATCCTTCACATAAGCCTCGTTGTTTTCATTTATACCAATCACACCAGTGGAGAAACATTTTTGGAATTTTTTAGCATCTTCACCGATAATTGGTTGTGTGATTTGAATGGTTGGTAGTAATCTGTATGAAGCTGTGGAAACTGGTGAAAACTTAGCATGATCAGAACCGATACCCAAGATACAATGAACTCTTAATGAGATTTCTTGACCCGGTCTTAGTTTGGCCAATAGGATATCTGGATCCGCAGGGACCACTGGAGCCTTGAAGTTTTCTAATTGATTGCCCTGAGGTTCGAACTTCAAATCTTTGGCATAAACATTACTATTTCTGTATAATTCCTTTGGATCAGTAGAGTTCTTTGGAGCATGTGGGTTTCTTGTACAAGCGACATCCAGGGTCAACACCACAGTATTAACATCGGTGAAGCGGTCTTTTTCATCAACGGAAGTGTCGATCCAACTCAATAAATCAGGATCAATCTTGATAGGTATCATACCAATACGATGTGCAAGAACTTCATCTTGTATGACCGAGGTGTTGTTAAAAATGTAAACTTGTTCCGCAGCAACAGATGGGACTTCCGAGATCATTATACGACGGAAGGCATTGGAGACGGAGGTATCTATCCCAACAAGGTCGAAATTGGCATTTCTTTCAGTGATGTATGAAATATTGATATCAAATGTGTCTTTGAATCTCTCTATGTCCCAGGAGAAATCTTCATCGGTATTGTGGTAGCCTGGGTAGTCAGTGGACACAGTATTTGTCACACGATCGGTCTCTATCTTCACAATGTTATCAACTGGCATTGTTGTGCAATGTGTTGTTATGCCAATAGCTTAAAGATGAGGTCTTGAATTTTTTTTCTTTTAAAATTTAGAAAAAAAAACAAGTTTGCTTAGTAAGCGGTCGGCAGGGTAAAGTTGGAATTTTAGAATATGAATCACGTGATCATACACGCCTAATAGATAGATCCAATAGTCAGGATCAATTAAGAATGCCCAAAGTATGTAATCTACAGCATATAATTCTAAAATTAGATAGCACATAACATTAGCAATTAAACACAAAAGAGAACGAAATCCAAAACCACCGTATATATTGATGTCAAAACAGCCGGATCTGATTGTACAGTCATCAAGCACCAGTACTCACGCTTAAGCAACCTTCTCAACATTTTCAACTTCACTTTTATCGTTCCATTCAGGATTAGTGATGGCCAATCTATGTTTAGAGTACAATGATGGTTGTCTAACAACGTCCTTCTTTCTCAGGATGTAAATCTTGAACAAGTCAATGTAATCTCTTGTTTGATACTTGGCATGTTCCAATGCAGGAACGTCAAAGACCTCGTCTAATTCTTCCAATGTCAAGGACTTGGTCTCTGGCAAGAACCACAGCACTAGGAAGAACCCGACAAAGTTCCAGGCAGCGTAGTAACCAAAGGCACCTTGAGGAGTGAAGGCATCCAACAACGATGGCCAAGTGATAGCTAGCACAAAGTTCCAGAACCATAAGTTACCGATAGCAAGTGAAGTACCCAAAGTTCTAATGTATAATGGGAAACATTCGGCAGTGTAAGGGAATGTGACGACACCTGAACCGAAGGAGTAGAAAATGGTGTACAAGTAGATACCAAGGGCAATAGCACCGACTCTACCAGTTTGGTGGTCTTCCAAACTGATGTAGAAGGAGAACCCAGTCATCAACAAAAACAACCCCATTAATGGGAAAGTGATCAATAGTAAGAACCTTCTACCGTACTTGTCAATGGTATAAAAAGCAGGCAATGCGAACACAGTGTTGATGACACCAAAACCTAAAGAGGCACCTAAGGCATTGACTTCACCAAAACCGGACTCTTTGAAGATGGAGGAAGAATAATAAGCAATGACATTGATACCACAGAATTGTTGCATGAAGGTGACGATAAAGGCACCAATGGATGCGTTTCTGTTTCTTCTAACAGTGAACAATTCTTTGAGTCTTTGTGAGGTTGGGATATCGAACCCTTCCTCTTCCTGTAGCAACACATGTTGATAGAACAAATCTCTTGCAGCGCAAATTTCAGTCTTTCTAATCGATTTTAATGAATCATAGGCATCTCTGAAACGACCTCTACCCATCAACCAACGTGGAGATTCTGGAATAAAAGGAATTTGCAGAAGGGCAATAGCAGCTGGCAACATAGCGGAACCCAACATCAATCTCCAGTTCAAGCCACCACCGATACCGTGGTCTGGAACGTAATAGAAGGCCAAACAGAAGACATAACCAAGAGCAATACCCATAGCGGTGAAGAATTGCCACAACATGGATAGAGCACCTCTGATTGGGGCAGGCGCAGCTTCAGATGAGTAGACAGGGACAGTGGCGGATTTTGGGCCTAGACCAAAGGCACCTAGACAACCTCTGGCAATGAACAAATGGAACCAGTGGTGGTCAACAAAACCTTGCCAGAAACAAGTAATAGCAGAAACAAAACAGGACCAGAAGATGACTTGTTTTCTACCGAATCTTCTATTCAGTGGATCAGTGATGAAAGTGGAGACAAAGGCACAGAACAAATATGGAGAACCATTGACCAAACCTTCCAACCATCTGGATCTATCGTCACCGTTACCAATGTTCATATACTTTGGATAGAACAGCAAGGCACCATTAATCACAGACTCATCGGCACCTTGAGTAGCAGCAGCTAATGAGATGGTCAAGACAACTTGCCATAATTTACGTGGGATATCCCAAGGATGATCAATTTCGTGTTGCAAGGAAGCCTTCTCCTCTTGACTTAGGAAAGCCATTCTGTTGAATCCCTTTGGGTTTCTGGCAATAGCAGCAGCTTTAGCAAACAGTTCGGGATCACCCAAGTCGTGCTTTTGGGCAAAATGGCGACCCATGTTCTGGACGGTTTCTTCATCGTATTGAGCCAGAATATTGTTACTCTCCAATGGAATATCGCCTTCTTCAGAACTGCCCTGGTCAGAGCCTTTAAACAGACCTGGTGCTGGATTGTTTAAAGTGTTTTGCTCATTGTTGAAACTGTTTTCTTCAGCATCGGAGCCCTGACTCGTTTGAGTCTTTGGCTCATAGTTCTTCTTATCGCTCATAGTATGGATGTGAGTCTAATGAGAAACCTGGGGTAAGGGGTATGAGGAAGAAAAGAAAAGAAGAGATATGCGGGAATGTGAGACTATTTATATAGCTGATCCTGTAGCTTGAGTTAAAAGGGATTGTCTCAACTCACTCATACAGAAAATTCCTAACTGCATGTCCACTTCTGCAACAGTGCACAACAGTGCACAGGAGCCCAGAATCCCGCGTACGAGGAGATACAACAACGGAAAGTCCGGGGGCAGCCGACAGTTTTTCCACCAGATTACAAGGGCAGTTGCCAAACCTGTCAGGAACGATTTCGCTTGGTTTTACCAGTGACACATTCAGAGAAACGGTAGCACTACGGGGAGTTTTTGTGGTGAGAGACAGAGCTGCAAAACTAGAGAGTGCCCATTAGCTACAGGTCGCTTAGCCTGGTCTCTTAGACCGTTAATGCGATGTTGTTCGGTTGTTTTGCAGGCTGTTGATTGTTTCTTTGCTGTCGACAAGTAGGATTACGTTATGGTCCTACATTACGAACTGTAAAAAAGTGACGTGCGTTTGGGGAAATTATTTTTTGGGGAATTTTCTGGAAACTGGGGATAAACTAATAAAATGGTTGTAACAGAGGCAAAAAAAAAATAAATAACATCGCTGCCGACATGCAACAGTAATAATGGCGGCAATGCAATAGATCTCTTGAATCTGTGTCAAGGTTTTCTTTCTCTGTTTTCTGTCTCCTTGACTCGCTTTTTTCCCCTTTCCCTGGTGCTCTCTGCTGGCAGTGGACTCTCTCTTTCTTTTTCCAGTGGACTGTCTTTCCTTTCCTCTCTTCGTGTAGGAACCGGAGAAACACAATAAATGCGGAGTTTATGATGTATAACTGTAAAACCAAACTCATTAAACATCGACCATAGCAACAGGAAAAACAGGGAAAATAAGGAAAAACTTAACTGAGATCTGGAATCTGGAAGCTACCAGATCAAGTCTGGCTGAGAAGCTGTTGCAATTGAGGCTATTGTGTGTGGATACTGGGATCAGCCGAGCTTTGTGGCCCTTCACTAGATTCTATTCACTTGTGCTAGTGCTCACTGGAACATTGGATTGCTGGGTTAACTGTATCCCCAGAACGGCATCGCAAGCTGAGTCAAGGTGAGTCGAGACTCAAAAGACTCGTGATCGTTTTGGAACTGACAGCATCTTCATCCCAGCACTCAACATAGTTGATGATAACCACACCGATGACCAAAGCAATATCTCAGTCACAATCCACCAGATTAGTAAATGCGATGACCAGACCTTATCACTCAATAGCACAATTCTCCCCACATAATTCTCATCAATACACAAGTTATACAGTGCAATACTGATCGGGACATCAAGCCGTCCATGTAATGTTTTGTTCCCCTGTGTTCGCGTATTTCAACTGTATCAGGAAGGCATCCCCAATTTGTATAGTGCCTGTAACGTTTCCCATTACAACCTTGATCTAGTCCCAAAGTTAGAGAGATACATCGACCGTATTTACACAAACCACAACTCAGATAAGCAACTACATGTGAAGTCTAAGCGTAACATCATCAAAATAAATAGATCAAGACCAGCCAGTGCAGGACTATAACTCAACAATCATTCTTCTTTTCTTCTGTTCAAGTTAGCAATTGGAATGTTCAGTATTGGACCCTTGGACTCCGCAGACACAGTATTATTGGAACTCAATGATCCTATTGAACTGGAAGACTTGGTTCCCTTTCGGTATGAGTCTGAGAATTTACTGCGCAGACCATGATCAATATCAAAAGTGGACATCAGAGAATGATGTTCTTCTTCATCAACGGAGGATTTGGACCTTGTAGACACACGGGATAACTTTTCAGTAGAAGCCGATGGCGGTGAGATCTTTCCTGGTTCTTTCCTCTCAATGACAATAGACTTCTTCGAACTCTCTGAATTGGAAAGTGTTTTGCTCACGGTGATGAAGTTTGATGTCCCCAGGTTAGAATTGGCCCTTGTGCGCGGTTCAAATGAGGTTTTTTCATAATAAGAGTTTATGCTTTTGACTGAGGGAGTGGATGATGATATGGAATTTGTGGTTTCATTGGCCTTTTCGGCATTCAGTACGCCAAAACCAGTAGCAGAGTAGGCATCTTCTCTTATCGAACTGAAACTTGGAACACCATGGAATGTGGTAGTTGGAGAATAAAGCACTGGTGAGGATGACCCTTGAATGGAAAAAGAGGGTGGCTTGATTGATAAAGCTCCATTCATACTACCACCTGAACTGTGCTGGCTTAATGATTGGGCCGGTGAATACACGTAGGAATTGGTATTGGAACCAGTGAATCCCAATGAGATGGAACTTCTGGGTATTGGAGATCTCGTCAAACTTGATGCATTAGAAGGACGACGAGCAGTGGTAACAGATGGTAATGGTGGTAATGAATTTGAATGGTTTCTCAATTTGGAAGATGTGGATGCTGCAATGGTGGTGGATTTCAGTGGTGAATGGTCCAGTTCTTCTTCTTGAAACATCCCTTGAGATGATATTGTTGGTGTCACTAAACTGTCTGTGTCATACGATTCAGATGAAGAGGATGGATACTTGGATGAATTCTTAAAGATGGATTGATAGTACTTCTCAACTTCAAAACTGGCAGCAACGTCCACTGGTTTCAGATTATGATGGTTCTTAGCTTCAGTGTCAACTTTCCGTTGTACCAGTAGTTTAATACATTGTAAACTTCCGAATTTCATTGCCAAATGCAACGCGTTATTACCGTTCTCATCCACGGCATTCATATCAGCACCCATTCCGAGCAACAGTTCACAACACTTGTTATAATCACCAATGGTAGCCGTATGCAATGGCGTGAACCCACCATTGCTCTTCATTTGTAATTCTTTAGGGAAATGTTGGAGTAGTAAATGTGTAGTTTGCTCATGCCCGTTCATAAGACTCAAATGCACCGCAGTATCGTGTTTGAACGTCCTTAGAACCTCAACTTTATCATGTCCCAAGCTGATCAAGTGTACACAGGTTAAATAACGACCGTTAAAGGCAGCATAATGTAGGGAAGTCCAACCATTCTCAGGGTCGATGTTCTCTAGCAAATCTGGGAAGCGATTCAGAAGCCTCTTCACGATGAGCAATTTTCCCTCCTTGACGGCATGACGCAGCCGTATCGATGGTTCCAGCATGCTATTGCCTATGGATATGATGAAAATGCAATGTGGATGAAGAAGAAACGGTGAGCTGATTCAAAGAGATTTCAATTTGTTTCCAAGTTTTGATGGGATTTCGGGAACTATGTCTATGTTTTGAATAGACCGCAATAACAGGCTTGTAAGGGGGTGGTAAAACGACTAGCGACAGTCGCGACACTGATGCAAAGAATATGTAGAAAACGCTCCAGCTTTTGGGAAAGTAATCTTGAAATAGTGGAAACCAAGGAGTATGCAATTGGTTGCAATTGGAAATCTTTTGTGAAATGCACGTTTGTTTCCAGACAAGATAGAGGCCAAAAGCTCGATATGCGCCACAATCTCTAACAAAATTTCCTTGTCTTCAGGGACGATTGAACCAAATGTTCCTGAACCCAAAAGAAACGGAACAATCTTGTTACTCGTTGGAACTTTGAACAAATTTCAGCCTTGAAGCTGGTCAATTTCTCAAAATAGAAGCCTAATTGAAATTCGCGAATTTTGATTTCCCGTAAAAGCGCGTGTCAGTTGTCATCCTTACACCAATCAATGACGTCATCAACATTATCTCATGATGTGTAATCTAAAGTATGTACTTATATAGAACCCTTTCTCTCATATTCCGAAAGCCATCACCAGTTGAAAAACTTGTATATGCTTGATTTGAAGTCTGTTGGGTTGTCTAGGTAGATGTGGTGACCTGCATTGCTGATGATCTGGTAATCGGCCTTCACACTGCCCTGATTGTTGATTTCACTGACAATGGTCTTACCAGCTTCTTTACTCATCCAATCATTTTCACCGTACAACCACAAACTGTCAACTTTGATTTGTTGTGGAACTCTAGATAGCAATGGATAACGGGCAAGAACACCTGGTGCTAACAGTCTCGTTAGAGCGTATTCACCACTGGCCTTAGCGACAAATGTTCTGTAACTGTAAGTGTGCAGCTTCATCATCTCAGTAGTGTCATCAATGTTACCAAATCTTCTAAACGACCAATTTGAAGTGATTCTTGGACCTAATGGACCCACAGTTCTTAGGATCCCAAAGGGCGAAAAGTTTCTATCCCATAGGTAGACCAGGTATTTAGGCAGGTTTGGAATTCTGGTGACATACCCATTCCCATCAGGAACGTGAAGTGAACTAGTTGGCTTGTCCCATGTCTTTGGATCGTTCAAAACCTTCCCCTGAGTAGCTGGTTTATCTGTGTCTTCGTTGTGAGCACCGACTTCTTGTTCAATATCGGGACCTTCTAGTACTTGGGTGCTTGGATGTTCATCAGGACCGATTGACAAGTCAAATATACTCTTCTCGACTCCAACAGGACTGATCAAGACCAATTTGGAAACATGTTGAGGGTATTTTAAAGTGTATAAGGAGCATAGATAGCCACCAAGCGAATGTCCTATCAGTAGGAACTTGTCAATTTTCTTGTACTGTCTCCATCTTTCCAAACTGTCAATAAAGAAACCCTCCACTCTAGTCACATCTTCAATAGTGTTCTTCTCACCGGTCAAAGGTTTAGGTAACTTAGGTCTTGAGGATAGCCCATACCCCAGCAGATCCAAAGCGTGTAGGTTAACACCTGCTTTCTCAGTCAAGGACTCAAAGTTTTTGTAAAAGAAACCAAGAGCTGCACCATAACCATGAACTAAAACAACATGATTTTCCTTCCCTGCTTGGATATTCTTAACGTTGAACTCATGGATCTTATTCTCATCATCAATAGGAACGTTGAATATCTCTGCCTTTCTTAGACCATCAGAATTTGGGAAAAATGGCAACAATGACAACACATCTGTCTCAGCCTCTTCCAGTGATGATCTCTTCCACCAGTGCTTGAAAGAGTCTAGATAGCCATAGTCTGGTTTCTTTGGGGTTCCTATTTCCGGCTGTGGAACGGCATTTTTGGTAGCAGTAGCCATTTTGTCTTGTTTAAAGTCTTCCTATTCAGATGAAAAGTGACGGTTGAAAGCTGCAATTTATAATGTTTTTGAAGATTTCAGTCGTTTTATTATTGCCTTTCGGAATTTACGCAGTTAAGCGTATCGTAAAGTAAATCCGTAAATTCCAACAAATTCTCGGAGCCAACAGTAAAAGCCAACTACAACACCTGATATCCAAATGTCATACGTATTCCTATACAAAACTGACCTAAGAGACAGCGTGTTCATTTTACTCATCTCAAGTTGATGGCATTGTGAAGACCGTACCAGAAGAAACCGACACCAGCCAAGTCAAAGATACTACTTAAAAATTGCACTCTTAACCAAGTCTTGATTTCCTTTCTTGGTGTCGTATCACCGCTGTCCTTATGGGCGTCAGTGTACTCTGAGATTCTTTTGCTCTTGTATCTGAAATAAGGCACAAACAGTAAATACCCAGTTGTGGCAATCGCACCCATCAAATAGTAGAATCTGGCAAATGACTGGAAAGGCAAGTGAAGAGCTGAGTTGATACCGAAACCAATACTACCGAATAGGGCTAGCAACTCCGGAGTGCTTGTCTTGTTATTGTAACTGGTCACCCAGTGACTGATACTGAAATTATCTATCCCTCTTTCTAGTAATGAAGGAATAGAGGCCCAAGTGGAAAGACCATGAGTGAAGACCGCTAGTGATAGAGCAGGAGCAGCTAGTTGGGACAACCCAACAACTTTGGAAACTAAATTATCTGACATTGTGAAGAGGTTTATCAGGTGGATATCTACTATGTAAACTCAGTAGACCTGGATAGTGGAGCGAAGTCCCCTTTTATAGTGACTATTTTGGAGTTTGCTCACTATAGCAAAATTGCTAATGGGTGCCTGGATGCATGGGGAAGTCATGGCAAAGTCTAAATTTGGTGTGACGAGAATAAGGAAGCTCTATATTTTGAAATATACTGATAGTCTGAGCAAATGAGATGAGATGTTCATCCTAAGTTTAGATCAGCATCCCTGCTTCCCTGCCAGAAGCCATAAAAGCGCTTCCAACCCATAAATGAAAGGTAACCAGGGAAACGGTGTCATCGAATTTTTTTTCTCGGTTTGTTTACTTTTTGAAAATCGAAAACACATTGACATACAGAGTGAACAGCCTCCACAAACGCGACATTCAACCTTCCAGAGTCAAGATCCAAGATCACGCGCTTACTACTCAGTTAGCCACTGCCATTGTATTCTCTTACCGCTGATTTGTGGCGTTCTTTGTACTTTTATTCTTTATTGTTTTTTTGGGTAGCACCAGTTACACAGTCTCTAGTCAGTGATGGTTGTCCCTAACTCCACACCAAGGGCTGTTGTTGGTCCTGGTGCTCCAGCCAGCAGCTCAGAAGACTTTGAGAAATGGATCCGTATGGCCACTGATAACAAGATTAATACGCAGAATAGTTGGGATCTTGCCCTAATTGACTATTTCCATGATTTGTCATTGTTAAGAGATGGCGATGGTATCAACTTTCAGAAAGCATCAGCTACATTAGACGGTTGTGTCAAGATTTATTCTTCAAGAGTTGACTCTGCTGTTACAGAGACTGGGAGGTTGATCAATGGGTTGGCCACAAGCAAGAAGGACAAGCCTGTAGAAGAAGACGATGAAGATGAGGAAGAAGATGAGCTCGATCCAAATGCCCCAGTGAGACAGAGGAGACAAAAAGCAACATCACAGCGAGATACACTTGTGGAGTTTAACGCTATTAAAGTGAAGAAGATGGACTTGGAACTAGCTGTTGATCCCTTATTCAAACGAGCCCTTGCCGAATTCGACGAAGGTGGTTCCAAGAGTTTATTACTTAACATGCTGAGTTTGGACAGCCATCAAAAGATCATGTTTGACACGACTGATTCTGCTCAACCCGTGAAAGAGCTGAAAGATGATGAAATGGGAGAAGAGAAAGAAATGGACGAGTTTGAACAGAGTTTTGCTGAAATGGACATTGATGAACCTGAAGGTCTTGAATCGACTCAAGATATCAACGTCACTGCCTTGGGTGAACAATTCTTTAGTGGTATTAACTTTGCAGGACTCTCATTATGTGCTTCTGTGACAGAATTGAATGCTGTGCTGAATCAAGATGGGACTTCCTTCAATGCTCTAAGAGAGATTGAAAACGTTAATCACCAAAACTATTATGGAAGTCAAGAGGAAGACGGTTATGGTAACGATGTGTCATTTGATGGCGGCGGTGGTGAGTATGATTTCGGTCCTGATGAACAACAAGAAGACCAGAACAACTCAAAGTATCCAGGTAACAGAACATCCATTTTCTTCAATGATTTAGAAGATGAGGCCGATGACTACGGTATCACTATTAGATCGCTTTTCAACGAGAGTAAACAGTTTACGACACTCCATGATGTGGAGGAAGAAGAAGAACAAATACTACCTATCACAAATATACCAGATGAGAACTTGTTGGCATACTTCGATGAACATCAACGAAGAAACTGGGCAGGTCCAGACCATTGGAAAGTTCAAAACATCAGGAGATCCTTTAATTTGAGATCCAACAGTGATCAGGTACCCACTAAAGAGGGAGAAGACCTTTCCCAACTAAAGTCTAAAGTCAAAAAACAGAAAGAGCGTTTTGTTATTGATTTCTTATCTGATGAGTTCCCAGATGAAGATTTCATCTTTGAACAAGCCACCAATATCACGCTACCAAAGAAGGAATGGATTTCAACGACCAAGAATGTGCTACCCGTTGACAAACACTTCTCCACTAGAAACTTTATCCATTTGTTCAATAAAGATCAGCTAGTAAGGAGTACATTTAGCAACGTGAAGAACATGGACAACATCATTGATGAAACTTTGTATGCTGAGCTAGGTCAAGATAAGCAGAGCGGGATTCCAAACTTGAATAATCCAGACTTCTTCCACGATGATGGTCCGTCGTTCGGTGGTGGTGATGTTGACTTTGGCGATGATTTCCCATCAGTTCCAGGATCACAACAGCTAAGTTCCCAACTAACTACAAAAGCCAGTCAACAATCACCATTGAACTATTCCAGGGTAGCGAAGAAAGTGGATATCAAACTATTGAAGGATAATATCTGGGATACGTTGAACCATGAAAGGAGTACCAGAAAGTCAATATTGAGCTCGGCGGCGCCTTCATTATCCACAATCTCCGAGGAATCTACTCAGTCAGAAGACGAGACCTTGAAGTTCAGTCAAGTAGTCACTGAGTTGTCTACAAAGTACGACTCAGAGACCAAGAGGGAATTATCAACCAGTTTCTGCTTCATTTGTTTGTTGCATCTTGCCAATGAGAATGGGTTCACGATTGTTAACAATAATGACAACTCGGATTTGATCATCAATAACTTCCAGAATTGAACAAAAAGAGACATTGAAAGAACATTAAACGTAATGAGATTATGATACCACATTTGTGATGTAGAGTGCAGAAAAACGCTGTGTAGACTCGGAGAACCACCAGGCTAACACCGTGGACCGTGGGCGATAAGATGTTTCGCGAAGATTTCCTTATTTTCCTTATCCGAGAAGAGTAGATACGAAGGGGGGTAAAAAGCGTTCTCCGTTGGCGTTAATGATATCGCCTACGGAGATAGCGAAGAGTGACACAAAAAAATGGTGCCAACATGGTTCTCACGGGAACTGGGAAGTTGTGGCAAAAGTATAAATACAACCAAGTCGCCCCAACTTCCTGTAACCGTAGTAGAACTTCTTCTACATCGCACCGTTTTTCTTTACGCTAAGCGCTATTTAACCACATTACTACTACTACTCCTACTACTACTATATCATGTCTCCTACCGCAGTGTTTGAGAAAGCCCCTGTCCACGAACACAACCACCACGGGATCAATTTGATCAATGAGAAGTCACTGGACTCCTTCAACGACATTGTGCTAACCACTCATACCAATGACCCAAACATCAAGCCGCTACCATTGAACTGGGGTGAGCAGGATCCTCTAGTCAGAGGTCCAATTGTTGCCTCCAGATACAAAGACGGATTAGTTAAGCATAACGCCATCGGTGCTCATTCAGGCTCTTACTGTATTTACCATGCATTGGCAGTCGGTTCCAAACAATTGGACCCAAACTATCAAGCTGACTACACCAACTCGCAACCTGTCTTCAAGACTGAACAACAACCACAATGGTCTGGTGTCGAGAAGATTGTCTCAATGGATCCTTTCGGTCATCTAACACCTTGGTTATTCAGTGAAGTTTCTAAAGAAGAAAACGTTGAAATCAGACCAACCATCTCAATCACTAAAGCCCACATGCAAATGGCTGAATTGAAAGAAGCTGTTGAAGCTGGTAGACTAAAAGTTGATGGTGAAGTTGTGATCAACTCCAATGGTGATCTAAATGTTTCCAAAGTTGCCGTTGAACCAGTTTGGTACCTACCTGGTGTTGCCAAAAGATTTGGTATCACTGAAAGGGAACTAAGAAGAGCTCTATTTGAAGATACCAATGGTATGTACCCAGAATTGATCACCAGACCAGATATCAAAGTCTTCTTGCCTCCAATTGGTGGGTTGACTGTTTACATCTTTGGTAATCCAGAAGAAGTTTCAAATCCAGCAAAGAGAGTTGCTTTGAGGATCCATGATGAATGTAACGGTTCAGATGTCTTTGGTTCAGATATCTGTACTTGTCGTCCATACTTGATCTTTGGTATTGAAGAAGCCGCCAAGGAGGCTCAAAATGGCGGTGTTGGTCTAGTTGTCTACTTTAGAAAAGAAGGTCGTGCGTTGGGTGAAGTTACCAAATACTTGGTTTATAATGCCAGAAAGAGAGGTGGTGACACTGCTGCTGAATACTTCCACAGAACAGAATGTATTGCTGGTGTTAGAGATATGAGATTTCAACAGCTAATGCCAGATGTTCTTCATTGGTTGGGTGTTACCAGAATTGACAGAATGTTATCTATGTCAAACATGAAACATGATGCTATTGTGGAGCAAGGTATTTCTATCATTGAAAGAGTCCCAATCCCAGATGAATTGATCCCTGAAGATTCAAAAGTTGAAATCGAGGCAAAGATCAACTCTGGTTACTTCACAAATGGTAAGATTCCAACAGTGGAGGAGTTAAAGGATGTGAAAGGTAGAGAGTGGAATTGAACAAGAATGAAATTTTCATACATAGACGAGACCCTCTACGCTGGCGTAATAAATAACTAATTCTGCAATCAAATATTAGTAATCGGCACTTCGGTACAAAATACCTATCCTATATATTAGGAATGAGCAACTGGATACTACTAAGACTGGTAATAGTCTATTTTTAGATCATATATTTTCTACTAAAGTCTTTTCTCCAACAACCGCATCTAAAGGTTACACTACTCCCACTACAATCCGTCAAAAAACTCAATTAAATTTTACTATGAAACATTAAACTCTTTTGGCAAACTCATTGGACTAAACCACCATGTTCTTCGTAGATCAATTCTTCATCTGGGACTTCTTCAATTGTCACTTTTCTCTTTGGTTTTGCCAATTTTTCCTCGCTCTTTGGAACTCTGATGGTTAATAAACCATTAACGTACTTAGCCTTGATATGTTCATCATTGATCTTTGGCAAAGCAGGGAACTTGAATCTTCTTTCAATGTTACCAGTTCTGATTTCATTAAACTTGATACCTTGTTCTGGAAATGGATCCGGGATGGAACCTTTGACGACTATTTCATTAGTTGAAGGATGGAAATCAATGTCTAGATCTTTTAAAGATGCACCTGGGATGGCTAATACCACAACGTATTCCTTGTCGGTATCATAGACGTTGGATTGTGGAGAGTATGGGACAGTTGGGTTCTTGAAGTTGCGTTGAGAGATTTCAACTTTTGGTTCAGGATCTTTGAAAGAAGCAGTTGAATGGCGGCGTTTTGTCAACGGTTTGGAATCACTGTTGTTTTCCTTAATCTCTGGGGCGACTTTTGGTTCTTCAATTGGTTTGGTTTCAAATTGCTGTTCGACTTTCTCGCCTTCAGTCTTTTCAAGTTCTTGTTTCTTTTCATCTTGTTTCTTCTCACCTTCCGGTTTTGTATCCTGAGGTTTTGATTGTGGAGTTTGAACATTGAATTGACTCTTTGGAATACCAGTCAATTGGGCTAAAATGTCCAAGATGTCACCAGTGGAGGGTTCATTGCCCTGTGATCTGGCCTGTTGTCTCTCTTGTAACTTTCTAGCAGCCTCTTGTTGAGCGGCACGTTTAGCAGCAGCTTGCGCTATGGCCTGTGCTCTTCTAGGGTCTTGACCGTAGAAGCCAAAGGGGGAGTAGTAATCAGGGTATCTGGCGTAATAAGCGTCATCATCTTCATCATCCTCCTGGTCGTAAGGATAGTAGAATTGTTGAGGGTAGAAGGCCTGTTGCGGTGGTTGTCTCTGGTGGGCTCTGTCTTGGGCCAGGGAGTTGATGAGGTCTTCTAAAGTGTATGACATGTCAGTCGGGGAGCGTCTGTGTTGTGTTTGGGTCTGATTGATGAAGAAGTAGGCCATTTGACGAATTGAAGAATTCTCACTGGAAAGTTGCCACTTTTTATACTTTTCCATACTTTAAAATATTCGTGGCTTTATATCACCCCAGATTTATATGGAAGGTTCCAGAGATTCTCCACAAAAGAACAATTAGAACAAACATTCTGGAACCTTCCATGATTTTGAGTGGAGGGAGAACATTATCAGTCAGAGACATTGAAATATTGGCTACCTGATTGATGGAGGGGGTGGGAGGGCAGAATCCACAGCTTAAAATAACACTCAACCAACTGGTTCAAAACGGCTCCCTAAATACTTCATTCCATATCTTCCGAGCCTTCTCATTCCAAAGTCACGTGCTGGATCATGTGACTGGGTTTTCAAGATTTTTTTTTTCAATTAGAAAAAATTCAAAAGAATCAAAAGATGATCAAGTAGAAACGTTCTTGAAACCTACAAAACTCCCACGCTACAATGTCTGGTCAAGGTTTCAACGGTGACTACAACCAAGGTGGCTATAACGCCAACAATTTGCAACAGGATTTCCAAAACCAAAGCTTGAACGATGGCCAGAAACGTGCCTTCAACCCAAACGCTGCTCAATCTTTTCAACCAAATGCTCAACCTTTTGTTCCTGGCCAATCCTATAATCAGTACCAGCAACAAGGTGGCTACAACCAATACCAACAACAAGGCGGTTACCAGGGTGGCTATAACAACTACAATCAAGGCGGCTACAACAACTACAACCAAGGTGGCTACAACAACCGTGGTTTCAATAATAACTACAATCAAGGTGGTTACAACAATTACAATAATGGATACCAGCAGCAACCACAACAGTCACGTGGTATGTCCTTGGATGACTACCAAAAGCAAGCTGCCCAAGCTCAAGCTGATCTAAACAAACCAAAGCCAAAGAAAACTCTAAAACTTGCTTCAAGCTCTGGTATCAAGATCGCTAATGCTCCAAAGAAGGAAGAGCCAAAGAAAGAAGAGCTAAAGGCTGAAGAAAAGAAGGAAGAAGTCAAAGAAGAGACCAAGGAAGAACCAAAAGTTGAAGCTCCAAAAGTTGAAGAACCAAAGTCTGAAAAACCAAAAGAAACTACCCCAGCTCCTACTCCTAAGGAATCTACTACAGCTTCAAAAGTCGCTGCCGACGCTGTTGCCAAAGAACAAGAAGAAGAAGTTGACGAAGAGGTTGTCAATGAAATGTACGGCGGTAAAGATCACGTTTCTATCATCTTCATGGGTCATGTCGATGCTGGTAAATCTACCATGGGTGGTAACTTGCTATATTTAACAGGTACCGTCGACAAGCGTACTGTTGAGAAATACGAAAGAGAAGCTAAGGATGCCGGTAGACAAGGTTGGTACTTATCTTGGATCATGGATACAAACAAGGAAGAAAGAAATGATGGTAAAACCATTGAAGTTGGTAAATCATACTTTGAAACTGAATCAAGACGTTACACCATCTTGGATGCTCCAGGGCACAAGATGTACGTTTCTGAAATGATTGGTGGTGCTTCCCAAGCTGATGTCGGTATCTTGGTCATTTCTGCTAGAAAGGGTGAATACGAAACTGGTTTCGAAAAAGGTGGTCAAACCAGAGAACATGCTCTATTGGCAAAGACTCAAGGTGTTAATAAGATGATTGTCGTTGTTAACAAGATGGATGATCCTACTGTCGGCTGGTCCAAAGAAAGATACGACGAATGTACTAGTAAATTGGGTCTATACTTGAAAGGTATCGGTTACAACGTTAAGGAAGATGTTCAATTCATGCCTGTCTCAGGTTACACTGGTGAAGGTTTGAAAGAACGAATCAGCAAATCAGTTTGTCCTTGGTACGATGGCCCATCTTTATTAGAATACTTGGACAATATGAAACATTTGAACAGATATATCAACGCTCCATTCATGTTACCAATTTCTGGTAAGATGAAAGATCTAGGTACCATTGTCGAAGGTAAGATTGAATCTGGTCACGTTAAACAAGGTGACAAACTATCCCTAATGCCTAATAATACCAATGTTGAAGTGTTGACCGTTTACAATGAAACTGAAAATGAAGTTCCAGGAGCTTATTGTGGTGAACAAGTCAGATTGAAATTGAAAGGTGTTGAAGAAGAAGATATCCAAAGTGGGTTTGTCTTATCTTCCATGAAACACCCAGTCAAGACCGTCACTAGATTCGAAGCCCAAATTGCCATTGTTGAACTGAAATCCATCTTGTCCTCTGGTTTCTCATGTGTCATGCATGTCCATACTGCCATTGAAGAAGTCGTTTTCAAACAATTACTACATAAATTAGAAAAAGGTACCAACAGAAAGTCCAAAAAACCTCCTGCATTCGCTAAAAAAGGTATGAAGATCATTGCTGTCTTGGAAACTGCTGCTCCTGTCTGTGTTGAAACGTACAACGATTACCAACAATTGGGTAGATTTACTTTAAGAGATCAAGGTACAACAATTGCCATTGGTAAGATCACTAAACTATTGGATCAGTCTTAGAATAAATCAAAACAGAGGGTTGTATACTAATTTACATAATCGTTTTCATGAGAACTGTAGCCTCGTTTATTCGTCTATTAAGGCTTCTATGTCGTTGATCAGGTTTTCAACACCTTGAACCAAGTCTTCATCATGTTTCTCGCCAGGGGTGAACTTGGCATGAGCAAAATCTATCAGCGATAGCAAACTCAGTGGGGATAATACATCTTGATCTTGGCCATCATCATCATCATCATCTTCTTCTTCTTCTTCTTCTTCTTCATCGCTTTCTTCAATTTGGGGTAGATCATCTTTAAATATTGGATCATCATTTTCCATTTCTTTCCATCTTTTAGAATCATTCTCATAAGCAATAAACAGACTCCCAGATCTTATCCTTAGTTCTTGTGACAGCAGACAGTTATACAATAGCTGTAATCTAGTGAACGTGTTCCTTATCACAACTTGCCTTTGTTCTGGGGTAAGAGTGTTATGTGTGAAGAAAACTTTGAAATTCTCTTTAACAGTCTTGTTGTCTAGTGCTCTACCATACCACTTATCAAATATGACGTATCCTTCATCGTCTTTTGTAACATGATCTTGTTGTTCAAATTGGGACAGATCTGGTATCTCTGAATGATATAGCTTCATCCCACAAACTCTGTAATGGTGTATTCCTGAAGTGGTAGTTTCTGAAACTTTTTGCAGTCTAGTAACCTTTTCTGCAGCTGTATTCTCATCGTGTAGGATTTTCCCCAGCTTTATATCAATGATACTAGGATTGTTGAACCCATGTAATAGGTTTTTCAACACAATATATGGCTTTTGGTCCTTCTTCTCAACTTTAGCATCCAGTTCTTTGATCTCTTCAGAAACCTTCTGTGTCTCAGTTGCCTTCTGGGTGATTCCCTGTTGCAGAGTACCGACGAATATGGGTATCCAGTCCGTCAATTGCGACTCTTCGTCTTCCAGAGCCCCATTCTGAGCTACTTTCTCATTGACAGTAGTGTAAAAGTCAATCTCCTGCTGGGTTGTTGGTTTGATGAAAAGAGAGCCACTGGCATCCGTCAGCATCCCATCATGGCCTGCAGCCTGGTGCTCTGCCTTGCTAAAACCTTCCATTTCTGGTAAATTCCCCTTCCCAGACCGGATGGACACAATATATCAATATTGTCCCTTTGTGAGAGACTCATTGATAAGATTCGCGAATTCATTTTCTCACAGCCTTTTTTTTCTTTGTGGATTTTTAAGGGAAAAAATCAACATTCGAAGCATTTACAGCTAAACAAAAAGCGGACATATAGGAACAATGAGTGGTAATAACGTAAGTGTTATTGGGACGGTTTCTCGGGATTGAATTTGGTGGGACGTGGGTTACATCTTGAACTGGTTGGAGTGTTTCTCATTAATTTTGGGGGGCGTGTTTTGGTGGTTTTAAGGGTTTCATTTCATCGCTCCAGTGATTTTTTGGCGTATTGCACAAAAGTGTCCTCTTTTGTTATCCAGATCGGCTGAAAGTGGTAATAAAGCGTGTATTATGGTGTCTGGTGGTATTAACAGTGGAGGTACATGTATTGTGAACCCAGTTTAACACCCCCTCAAAAACCAACCTCTCATTGTCTACCAATTTTCATCTTGAAACACATTTTCTATGTATGTACTAACTGCTGTTTATTTTTAGTACAACAACAACTACGGTTATGAGAACTCTAACCCATACCAGGAATCATACGAGTTGAACAACATTCAGCAAGGTGGTTCCCAAGCTGACGACTTTGTTTCCTTCATGAACAAGATTTCTGAAATTAACAATGATTTGGAAAATTATAGTCAATTGGTTGACTTGATTCAAAATGGCCAACGAGAACTACTAAACGAGGTTAACGAAGAAAATGAAATCGTCTTGAGAAAGAGACTAGACAGTCTAAGTTCCCAAGCTTCATCATTACAGCAAACTTTGAAGACTAAGATCAAAGATGCCCAAGCTAAAGCTGGTCCTGACTCTGCTAAGAAGGCCCAAGCTGAAAACTCCAGACAAAAGTTTTTGAGATTGATCCAAGATTATAGAGTTGTTGAAGCTGATTACAGAGAAGAAAACAAAGCCCAAGCTGCAAGACAGTACAAGATTGTCCGTCCAGATGCCACAGAAGCTGAAGTTGATGAAGCCATCAGTGATGTTGGTGGTCAACAAATCTTTTCGCAAGCTATTCTAAATGCTTCAAGAAGGGGTGAAGCCAAGACTGCCCTGGCTGAAGTTCAATCCAGACATAGAGAATTGCAAAAATTAGAAAAGACCATGGCTGAATTAGCTCAGTTGTTCCATGACATGGAAGAATTAGTTGCTGAACAAAATGTTGCTGTTCAAAACATTGACACAACTGTTGATAATGCCCAAAAGGATATTGAACTAGGTCTAGGTCACACCGATAAGGCTGTTGTTAGTGCTAGAAAGGCCAGAAAGAAGAAGTTATGGTGTGCTTTAATCTTATTGATTATTGTCATCATTATTGTCGTTGCCGTTGCTGTCCCTCTAGCCACCAGATAGAGAGAGTTACCAACTTCAAAGAGACGTTTACAAACCTTATGTCTTGACTTTTACTTAATAATAGACTCCATTTTTCCCAACTGTTTTTTTCTATTTCAATACCATCCATCACAGGGTGTCGTCATCTGACTCCACTATGAATAAAAGAGATTTACGCTTTTTGTATACTTATTAATTTTAATATCACTGTTCTGTTTTATGATTTAAACAAAAGTAGCTACAAGTTCAATGAGCGTTAAAAATAAGGGCCATGTATATAGCTATGTAAACTTGTAAAAAATATAGGTCAGTGATTTAGTCCTGCATATGATACTAAAAACGTCGAGGAGATGCCCGAAGGCAGCCCCTCAATCATCAATCAGGGTGGAGAAGTCCTAAGATCGAAGACACCCGAGGGTAGTAATCAATCAATTGTTCTTCCAGTAGCGAAAGTGTTCTAAAGTACTAGAAGACAGTGAACAGGACGAACCCATTCAAAGAGTAAACTAGAAGGCATCGCTCTGGTGGAGGTTTTGGCTATACACGTTTCCACTGAAGAAGAAGCGGCGTAAAGAACACCACCTGGTGTCAGTTAATGCCGGCTTTCTTCAGTTTCTTCAGTTTCTTTTGGCAAACTTTAGTGAAAAGTTGAAAAGTTGAAAAGTTTTTTCGATTTTATAATTTTCTTTTAAATAGCGAGGGATGTGGCTCAAACCAAAACAAGTTGGTAACTATGGCAACTTTCGGTTTAGGGCTACTCAATTTTATAAAGAAATATATTCAAAAGAACATGTGTACTGGATTATTCTTGATCAATGTAACCTTCAGGAAGGGCATTGAATCTCTTCAAGATTGTCTCGATTCTCTTCATACCTTCAACACACTTCTCCATTTCTGGACCATAGGAAATTCTAATGTATGAATACATCTCTGAATCTGTCAATTCCCTGAAACTCAATGGATTCAAGTCGAAGAAGATGCCAGGAACCACGATAACCTCGTCATGTAGAGCCTCGTGGAAGAATCCTAAACAGTTTGATAATTTCCCTGGTAAATGAGAGAGATCGACCCAAATGTAGAAGGTTGAGTTTGGTTTCACTTTGAACTTAAAACCCATCTTTTCAAGTCTATCTAGACAGAAATCTCTCTTGGCTTTGAAACAGCGTTGTAGAGCAATGGTCTCTTGTTTAACCAGGTCGGGTTTTAGGAACTCGATGGCAGCTTCTTGGAATGGATGATTACAACCACCATCCAAATAAGAACCAGCTGAACTTAAAGCATTGATGTAATCTTTTGGACCAACAACCCAAGCGATTCTCCAGCCTGGTAGTCTAAAGAACTTTGTCATACCATCTATGATCAACACAGGGTCCTTATTGACATCTTCAACTTCTGAGGCTGAAGAAATGGAATCACCTAGTTCACCGTCATAGTAATATCTTGAGTAGAATTCATCCATGATCAACAGACATTTCTTTCTGCACATATTGTGGAACTCTTTCAATTCTTCCCTGGTCATGGCTTGACCAGTTGGATTTCTTGGATTAGATGTTAAGATGGCAGAGACACCTCTATTTAATTCATTCTTAATAATCTTCAAATCAATCTTGTAACCATCGGTTTCATAGAGTGGGACAGGAATTGGGGCAAAGTTCTTGAATAGTGACAACATCTCAGCATAGGCTGTGTAATCAGGCAGGAAGAATGATAAATAGGCGTCACCTAAGATAGCAGCGATTCTTGTTAGGGCAGCTCTACCACCTGGTGCAATGTTCACGTTTTCCCAGGTATATTTGGACTCCTTACCTTGTCTGTAATGTTCATTGTAAAGATTAGCAATGGCTTCTCTTAGCTCTTTAATACCTGAAGTTGGACCATATTCTCTTGATTCAGTGGAGAACTTGATGGTTTCTGGTCTCTTGAAACAACCAGGGATATCGGCATTCTGAGCCATACCTTGACCAAAGTTCACCCAATTTGGATTGGTGGCAGTGTAACCTCTCTCAGCAGCACGGTCAGTGGTCCATAAGACACCTGTTGAAGCATTTTGTTTGTTCAGGGCAGGTAGGTTGACACTTGGGTCGGCCAATGGACCTGGGATAGGGATTGGAGATTGGGCTCTTTCAGCTGATTGGAGATCCTTCTTGACCCTTTGGAGTGGGTTACGAGGTCTTATATGCTCAGGGGTGGGCGATGGGGTGTTCAGAGAAGCTTTCTCAAAGAACTGGGAGGATGAATGCTTTAGAGGTTCAGGCAATGTTTCCTCCAGGTGAAAGAAGTTCTCGTTGTTTGTGCTCATTCTGGGAATCTGTTTACGAATTCAGTGCTTGAGATGGGTGAAGAAGGAACACACACACAAGCTGTTATAAACAAACTGAGGGGACAACTTTTGTATGAGTTTTACGTCTCGGTTGAACGCGATGCGATGAGTCTTTGAATATATTTTTGCCCGTGTTGGCCTAATCAAAGTGGAAATACAATACAAAACACTTGCCCTACATAATAGCTCTCTTTATTACATATCGTGAATTAACATAGACATTAAAAGTTGGTCTCAACATAGACCCCTCCTTTCAACAAAGTCTTAGCAGCACCAGGCAAAACCTCAACTTGCAGCTCTTCAAAAGGATATCTCTCACCATCTACACTCAACATACCGCCATTGTACTTAGGCTTCAGTCTGTACGCCAGCACTTTTGAGTGATGCACCTCTGGGGCATTGATATGTTTACCAGAGTCCAGACTTAAAAGAATTGGTGTCTGGCGTGTTATACTGGTACGAGCATCAAGCATCACTAAGTCAATGGTCCCATCGTTTGGCAGGGCTGCAGGGAAGAACTGAACGTCTTTGGAAATATAAGGCATCTTACCAGTGTAGAAAATTCCCAGGTTATTAGCAAAATCTTGATCAACATTATCCCAATCAGAAGGAACAGGTTTATTTATGTCATACTTCAATTGGAAGTTCTCCTCTGTGATTTCACGCTCTTGGTATGGGGTCTGAGCAGTATACTTGTCAAAATGAGATCTCACGTCATTCTTGGATTTAGCAGCGTATTTGATGGCGATTTCACATGGGTATTTAGTTCTTGTGAGTAGTTTGTAAACAACACCTAGCTCAAATCTTGCAGAGCCCAAGAAGCGTAGATTTTCTGTACCGATATCAGAATCAGCAATAACACCTATCGTTTGGCTCAAGAATGAGACACTAGTATGTTCACCTTGAGTAATAGCCATCAAATCAACATTAACAACATGGGATTTAACCAATGACAAAGCAGCAAACGAGGCGTCGCCAGTACCATGACAGGATTCAGACATGGCATTTCCCGAGCCACACGGAACTTGTGTAATTGCCACTTTGTTAAATGCTTCTGCACGGTCGGGACGTTGGTAAAATCCATTGAATACCTCGTAAGGGACACCATCACCAGATGCACAAGCGATTATATCATATTTGGAGATATCCAGTTCTCTAGCGATATCTGTAGCGTGTTTGCTGTATTCTGTCTGTAGGATCTCAACTTTGGCCTGTGCTGCGTTCAATATTGGATTTGCCTTCTTCATGAATAACTTGATGGCTTTCCCCTTCCCGCCATGAGGGTTCACCAGTACCAAAATGGACTTTCCTGGACGTGATCCTTGGTAACTCTGACGGTATATCTCTGCAACAACATCATCTAGCCCCAAGTCCTCGATCTGAAGCACCAATGAGGTGGGCACAAGGGTGCGTTGTTTCTTTCTAGCAAACACGACCTCAACTTCTCTTGGCCCACTGTCGCCGTCTTCGCCTATGTACTTAGCACTCAGGATGTCTGGGTATGGGATGAAGCGGCAGTTGGTGGCGACCGTATCCATACTGGCCAGGGAAGTGCAGCTGACACAACTCGTCAGGGAGGCATTATCATTGGCGTAGCTGATCTGGTCCTTGATGAGGATCCCGTCGTCGCTCAGCGCAGCACGCAATGCAGTGGACGCCTTCACCAGTGCGATAGCGGAGCTATTCAAGCTGGGTGCCATTTCTGAGGAGCTCTTTGTGGTGTTGTTTTAGCCTGGAGGTGTTGTTTTGGGATCAATTGTAGTGTTTTTTTCTCATTCTCACCGAAAGCCGAGATCTCAAAAAGGAAAGTGATGGATCTTCACTGGTAAGGGCTCACAGACAGTGTTTCCCGTAAGAGAGTCTGGACCTCCGATTACTGATGTGTTCATATATCTTGGAGGCTAACGAATGGCGTCTGCAGGGCAAATTTGCGGCTGATACGCGAGAAAGTACGTGTTTTGATCGTTTTTATTCCTTTTTGATCATGTAAGTCTATCATATGTATCTATCCATGGTCTTAGCTCTCGTTTAACAGCGTCTTCAATTCGGTCACAGTCAGTAGAGTCCCCGTTGAGTCCACGATCTGGTCAAACTGGGAGCTGTTCATGCCCTTAACCAAGATGTGGATGTGTGAGAGGGCCTTGACACTCTGCAAAGCTGGGAAGTTTCTAAACCATAACACATTATCAGCACTCAGGCCTAATTTCTCGACAAAGGTCTGCTGGACATAATGGTTGATGACAGCTCTGGTGTGTTCCGTAACATCGCCAATGTCAGACTCTGGGTCAGACTCAATCGGTAGCTTTGTCCAGGCACAGAAGTGTGTAACGTTGTCTTCAAAGTTGTATGGGAAATCATTCGTGATGATCTTTATATCTCGTGGGCTTGTGAAGAGATATGAGCCCTCAGGCACAAGGTCATGGGATCCGTCGTCGTGGATCCACTTTAGACGTTTGGCAATGATGTAGTTGACGATGTTGAATCCTTCTTTGGCGATCTCATCTCTGAATTGATGGTATTTCTCTGTTTGGGAATAGTTGCGGTACAAATCTCCTAGCGCATTGGTTTCTAAGCTGTTAGTACAGGCATTTTTGAGAAGTGCAAAGTGTCAAAGTGTCAAAGCACGAAAAAACTCACCTACGATCCTTCTGGCCTGTTCCCAGGTGATCACTTCGTCACTAATTTTCATTGAACTTTGATAAAATTGGCCACTTTTTTTTTTATTAGACCTTTACATATTTAAAAGCTTTCATCACGAAAAATTTCGTGTCTTATCAAATCTGGGGTCAAACCCGGCACCATTTATGATTTACAATTATCAATTGGATATATTAAACAACTCTCTATAAATAAGTCTAAAACCACAGATTAATAACCTAGGACAATTTTCAGCTCATAACTGACAAAAACAGCCAATGAGATGATCAAGACTGGGTATTGCGCAAGCAGGATGATAGCAAGACAGTCCATCTGGGTATGTTTCCCTTCTAATGGTGTGTAAAAGGCTGTGAAATACACCTGAGCAGTGGCACTTGGCACTGCCCATGTGATCATTAGAACAAATCTGGAGATGTTGTCCTCGATCCAACCTGCTGAGTGCAGGCGATTTACCCATAGAATACCGATGATTGGTAAGACTATCAGTCGGGAGCAGACTATGAATAATGAGGTCTTCCAGAAACCAGGTGGGATCTCTTGGATTTGCAAACGAGCAATGGTGCCACCTAGTAATAGCAACCCCATTGGAATAGCACCGTTGCCAATGTAAATGGTGAAATCCATAAAGAAGGACAAAGGAGGTTGATGATCTGGTGCTTGATGAATATGAATGCTGTTCTTCACGAACAAACTACGGATCCAGGGGACCATCGCACAAATCAATGATAGAAGCAATCCTATGGAGGGCACTCTTTTGAAGTTGAGCAAGACATATTCTAGCCAGCCAAGTTTATACTTTTTGATAAATGCATTCCATTTAGGGTGCTTTTCGAGCAAAACTTCTTCATCATCCAAATTGAGCCCAATTTCTTGGGTCTTGGACATAGTTCTTGCCAATTGTGCCGCGGTCTGGTTCCTCAGCAGTACAGCTTCTGAATATTCGTCAATCAAGGTTTGTGTGTTTTGTCTTCGCATGACTCTTGATCTTTTGGAGTATGCCGATTCATGTGTATGAACTCTGCTTAACGCTGAGCGATAGGATGATGTGTTTGAGGAACTTCTTCTTCTTCTTCTGCTCCTTCTGAAAGATTCAATTGTGGCATGGTCAGATGTGTCCTCATCATCAACGGCACTATCCACCAGAGGAACGACATTGTAATTGTACTCTTCCGTTTGTGTAGGCCCCAGCTCTTTGTCATGATGCTCAATGGTTTGCTCCTCATCTTTAGGCTTCTCTGTTAATTGTTCATCTTCTTCTTTGAAGTCCAAACCGACAATTTGAAACATCCCAAAGTTCATCATCAAGAAGGATTGCACTGCCAGAAAGATACAACTTATAGCGACACCTTTGTCAGCCTGATCTGCATCAAAGATGACACCAGTCCCCATACTTTGGACATAAGCTATTGGCAAATCTGAAATGTTACCAAAGATACCGACAAAGATCAACCCATAGACCCATTGCTTTGGCACGGGAGTGACTTTAGATGCGATAAACCCAAGAACACCACCAGTTCCAAACAGTAGGAAGGCAGTGAGCACGGTGACACCAATCAACTTAATCTGCGATCCAGACAAGCTGGTGACGATCTTGTTGAACACCAGGCAGGGCAACAGGGCATTGACAACCATGTTTGATATACCACGGCTGGTCTCCATTGTCATAATATTGGTCTTCACTAAAACATACCCGACGGCCATGATGAGGTAGATCTTGATAATGGGCTTACACGCGATAAATATCACTGCACCTACATCCACACTCATCTTTATACTGTCTTTGACTTGTGTCTTTGACTTGTGTCTTTGACTTGTGTCTTTGGTAAACTGTGGGGCTCTCAGTTTTTTCAGTTTCGTGATTTTGAAGTGCCCTTACCGTTTCGGCTAAATGAATAAAATTGACGCCAAGATTTATTTATCCGAAATCCCCTTGGCTGATAAGAAGAGAAAAGCTGCCAAAAAAAATAAACCGACAAGAAACCTGATTCCAGATCAAACAAAGAAAATACGGGCATCGAAGTAATATGAGTCGAGAAACACTGCCATTCTGTTAGCTAGGTCAACCCACATTCTTGCTTTGACCACATTCCCTTCCCTCAGCATTTGATGTGAGTACCAAAGGATAGAGGATGGCTGTATGCTGCAACTGCATGAAACTCCCCTGTCTCCTTATCTTCCTGCATTTACCTATGTTTTCACATCTCATAATATATGGTGCCTCCCTCCTGCGAGTTGGTCGGTGAAAAGTGCCAAGTCAGCTCACTCGAGGAAGTCTTCTCTTGTTTACTGCTTTTGATATCTCGGTTGACTAGTGCCGTAAAGCTCTTTCAAAAGCAAATGAGATCTTGATAACGATTGATGACAGACGTTACGAGTAGTGACAATGAGGAGATAAAGCCTAAAGAGGTAATGTACCCGATGCCTTAGCGCCATCGAATGGAGGATTACATCCTGATAAGAATCAGTATGTCACCGACGATCCCATCGATAGCTCTAACAGTAGGTATCGACCCAGCGGGAAGACATTCAGGAGAGTTCAAACTATATAAGCTCCTTCAAATCCCTGTGATATCCCTGCTTTCCAGTCAGTCTCATCAACATTCCCTTGGTAAAGATGGAAATGCAACCATACAGTAACAAGTCTTCTGCTGATGAGAAGATTGAATTGGACACCAAGTTCACTCAGGATGTTGAGGTGAATGAAATCGAATCAACCACCTTATCAGCACTCGAAAAGATTGATGATGAGTTTGGTCTAGATAGAAAGCAACTTCGTCAAGGTTTGAACCAGCGTCATTTACAGATGATCGCCTTGGTGAACGTCTTTGGTACTGGTATCTTCTTGTCTTCAGGTGGTGTTCTGGCCACATCTGGGTATGTCAATAGCTTAAATTCTTCAGATGGTGTCTCATTTTATTAACAAACAATATATAGTCCTGCCGGTACTTTCTTATGTTATGCTCTAGTCAGTGTTGTTGTCGGTATGAACCAATTATGTATTGCTGAATGTGCTTCCTTGATGCCGACCTCTGCAGCTGTCATTCGTCATGCTGAACACTTTGTCGACCCTGCCTTGGCTTTCTCTTATGGTTGGATCAATGTCTGGAATGGTATCTTACCAACTGAACAATCTGCTGCTGCTGTCGTTATTTCTTACTGGACGGATCTTTCACAAGGAATTTGGATTACAATCATTATTGTATTGACTATGGGCTGCAACTTCTTGCCTATTAGATACTTTGGTGAAGCCGAGTTCACATTCGCTATGATCAAGATCACCTTGTTAGTCACTCTGATCCTTGTGTCCATCGTCATCACATCTGGTGGTGGTCCAAAAGGTGACGCAATTGGTTTCAGATACTGGAACAAAGAAGCCTTCAAGCCATATTTAACCACTGGTTCATTGGGGAAATTCGCTGGTTTCATTAAAGTCATCACATCAGCTGTCTACTCATATGGTGGTGTCCAATCTGTCCCATCCTTAGCTGCTGAAGTGAAATATCCAAGAAAGACCACTTTTACAGCTTGTATCCGTGTTTTCTACAGAGTCACCATCTTGATGGTCACTGCTGCTCTGTGTCTAACTCTGATTGTCTCACCATATAACAAACAAATTGCCAACTCTACAGGTAATGCCAAATCTTCACCATTTGTTGTCGCCATGAAGAATGCTGGTATTAAGGTCCTGCCAGATATTGTTAATGCTGCTATTGTCACTTCTGCTTTCAGTACAGGTTCTCAAGGCGTTGCTATCACAGCTCGCTCATTGTTTGCTTTAGCGGTTAAAGGTCAAGCTCCAAAGGTCTTCTTAAAGACTACCAGCTGGGGTGTTCCATGGGTTGGTAATTTACTATGTGGTATCTGCATGCCGTTAGCCTACATGAACTTATCTTCTTCATCAGCTAACGTCTTCAACTGGTTTCAAAACATTGGTGCCGCTAAACAGTTATTTGAATGGTGTATCATTTCCGTGAATCATATCTGTCTGACTAGAGCCATGAAGGCACAAGGTATTCCAAGATCTAAACTGCCACATTCCCTAAAAATTACACCAATCTGTGCTTGGATCTCTTTGTTTTTCTCCCTCTTATTCTTGCTAATTGGTGGATTCAAGAATTTCGTTCATGGTAAATTCTTAATCAGTTCCTTCTTCAGCGCTTATTTCATCATTCCACTATCTATCATATTATTCACATTCTGGAAGTTCTTCAAAAAGACCAAGTTCTTAGATGGAGCTGAAGTTGATCTAGAAAGTCTGTTCAGAGATGTCGAAGACAATCCAGAACCTCCAATTAAAAAATTAAATGGTTGGAGATGGATCACCATCTTATGGTCTTAAGGTTCAGGAAATCTTTCGTATTTGAGTATATACTCGTGATTTTGAATTAATTGATTTATGGTACACAGACAGTAGTGACAAGTATTAACATGTGAAGTAACAAATTGTATGTATGTTCTCATCAACTATTCTATGTATGGGAATTTTGAGGGTACTTTAGTAATGACTGTATGACATTATGCATCGAAGTACTGTTTAGCAAGAACTGCTCGTTGTAATAGGGCTCTATTGGCTTGAGAGAGACTAAGCATGCTCTCTATTACCATGATGATTGTTTTTTTATTTATTCTACACAGAAAAGTGTACTCTTCCAGCTGACACGGAATTTTATGATTTGGGTCCTCAACACGTCGAGCTGTCAATCCCAGAACATGCAAGATTTTGATGATGGATCTTTTGTTACAACATTCTTTGCAACAGTACTGGGGAGTCTCTGAGAAGAAATTAACTCTCTTAAAACTCCTCTGGGTCGGTTTACTGAGGAAATTTGAGCTCGGAAAATGTGTTATTGGTCTACAACTCGCCAATAGCATCAAATAGAAGGCAGTGCGATATTTTGCCGCTAAAAGCCCACCATTCAGTGGCAGATGGTGGTAAACACCTATTTTTCAACTTTCAAAAAGAAGCGCCAGTGGTTTAGCGGTAAAATTCAAAGTTGCCATCTTTGAGCCCCCGGTTCGACTCCGGGCTGGCGCATTTAAGCAATTAACTTGCAAACTCCTTTTTTTTTGCAAGTTTGATATAACCATTAGGGGCTTTGATTGTGATCCTAAGCCATTCGTATATATATATAGTTAGTTTTAAAAGGAAAGATGTGTTGTTTTTCAACGCTGTAATGTTAGTAAAAATTTTTTAAGTAGTGTTGGAGGATAATTAAAGCGTACAAGCAAGGAAAATTTAACATGCATTAGATTTCTATCTAGCTCAGGATCTTTTGCTTTTTCAGTTTAGTCCTTGCGTCTCTTTCTATTCTGTTCAGATTAATCTTCTGGATTTGGGAGTTTCCCATAGTTAGCTCAAACCAACGATCGTATAGATCGTCTTTATCTTCTATCTCTTCATATTTTGCAGGGCACTCACAATGGCAGCCAACACCAAATTCCTGAGTATTTCTTGACTTATAAGAGTCAGCACTTTGGACGATTCTGTTAGCTGGACAATGGGTGATTGAAGTGTGAGTATACCCAATATCCCTGAAATAATGGATCTCTTCAATGTCTAATAAGAACCCTAGTGCTAAGGAGTGAACAGGAGCATCACCCCAACGTTCTTTGAAAAACCCCTTTGATTCGTCCAAGTATTGGAAATAAGATTCATAAGTTGGATTATTCCATAAATCGACTCTAGCGATTTCAAAATTGGTCCAAAAGTGCTTCAAGTTGTAATTCTCGTCATCTATGGTTTCACCTTGTAGAGTAGGCATGCGGGACTTATCCTTTGCCCTTAAACCTAATTCACGGATCGCTTCCTCTGGTAGGTCGAAATCGGTAAACTCTGGGTGTTTCTTGTATCTGACCTCATTATTGATCTTTTTTTGAAGACCCTCCATCAGCACAACTTCATCAGCTCTTGATTCCAATTGCCATTTTTCATAAATGTTCTTGTAATACTTCTCATAACGTTTCTCATTCAGCTTGTCAAATCTCTCTTTAGTATTCTCCACGAACAACTTCCATGTTGATTTCGTATTGATGTTATTCTTCTTCAACCACGCCTTGGTTGTTCTGAATAAGTTAGGGATGGTCTCGATCCATTCTTCATTAATGACCACAAACCCATACTTCTTCCCTCTCCTTTTCATTTCGTCAAAGGGGTCACGGACGATTTTGCAATAGAATTTGACCACTGGTTCCACCCTCCAATACCATTCATACTTCCTTACTAGTGGATGTTTATAGAACCCACCAGAGAAGAAACGGCACATCTTGTGGTAAGACTCCAGCTGGCCATAGTAGATACCCTTGTCTCCAAGGCTTGTAATTGCCTCTTGGTATTCAGGTGAAGTTCTGACATCTTTTGGGAATTCCCAGAGTTCTTGATCAACTTTGCCGAATTCAACTTTGATATCACTAGGGATCTCTGCCAAGAGGGCATCTTTGAATTCCTGTGTAAACTCTTGGTCATTTAGAATAGTCCATGGGTATTTAAACACCGAGTTGAAAACATCATGATGGTTCTTAATGGTCATTTTCACATCTTCCAGGTCTTCATTCCTCGCAAGCATCAGCATCGTTGCGTTCTGCCTCGTGCCAGACAATATATCATCTTCGACACGACAGTTCTCACTAGCAAAGCTGAATGGATCAAACACGTCTGACTGGTATCGTTGCCGGGAGTGCGCATTGAGGTCAACTGGTGGGGCAAACGCGTTGAGGTATTGTGTGGAGTAGATCAGTGGGACCAAAACCAGTAATAACAGGGCCAATACCAACCGTACGCGGACGAACACTGTCCCGACTTTGTAATTCTGTGACAACAGGCGTTGTAATTGCGTCATCAAGGACAACGTTGGTGCTGGTGATTGGTCACCAGTATTATTCTGTATTGTGAGGTATCGTAGTCTAAGCTTCAGTGATTTTTTTCGTGATTGTTTTTTCGTAGGTATCACAGGAACTCAATGTGGCGTTTGGCTTTCTGGCTTTCTGGCTTTGACAGGGCTTGAAGGGGACCATTCATCTCGTCCAGGGCCACGATCTGAGGACTGGGACTAGTCCTGGGTGGAATATTCTGGCAGTGATTGTGTCCATTGGCATAGAATCGTCTCCGTCACTACAGAAACGGATCTAAACTCTCAAAAGACCTATACACTGCATCACCGTGGAGCATCTCAGTTTTCCAGGCTCAATCCTACACTCTGGACCTCCCTAAACTCATCCATAGACAGTTGGCATGATATTCTCCAAGACCCAGTGGTTCCCCGGTGCTTCCCCGGTGCTGTTCCCATCATTCTTCACAGTCTCTTGACCTAATTTCATATCTGATCGGCTTCATGCAGAGGCAGCGATCTTACGCGTCGACCCCCCAAAAAGTTATATAAACACAGGATCCCCTGAAAAACTATCTGTCTTTCGAGTCGCCCCTAAGCAATTACACAAACACACACACAAACAGCTATAATGGGTTTCTTAGACGACGTTAAGGGTAAAATCGGTGAAGACAACTTCAACAAGATCGAACAACAAGCTCAAGGTTTCTTCAACAAAGACGGTGCTGAAAAGACAAAAGCTGAAAACAAAGATGGCGAAAAGAAGGACGATGAAAAGAAGGACGAAAACAAGACCGACAACCAATACACCAAGAAGATCGAATCCTTCATTGGTGAGGACAACATCAAGAACATCAAGTCCAAGGTTGGTGAAGAAAACTTTAACAAGTACGAAGCCCAAGTCGAAGAACAACTCAAATCGAGATTCGGTGGTAAATAAGATACTGTCTGCAATTCAGACGTTTCATGTGATTTAGAAATTAGAAATTGATGTGTTTAGGAACCTCTGTAATATTTAGTCCCTGTTCAATGGGGTGTTTCACTGGGAAATGTTTATTGGAAGCATGGAATGTTTCTGGAAGTAAACAAATCTTAGACTAATATCAGCTGAAAGACATAACTTCACTACAAGTATACAAGCTGATAGGGAACAGTCATCTTTTCTTAGCTGGCCCAGGTTTCGCTTCTAGTCTTTCTTCCCTCTCTACACAGAGGATCCAAGTCCCCAACTTAGTTACGATCTGTTGAGAGTCAAACCTTGTATCGTCCAATGACTCTACCGTATCATACAGACAAGTATTACTACTGTTTGTTAAAAAAGTTTATATCATTAATCCATTAAATAGCAATAAATTATTACCCAATATTGTCCCTTCATTCGTTTACATAATAACACATTTCTCGTCTTGCTCAGAACCAGCTGATAGCGCCTTACTCATCTTAGATGCCCTCTTACCGAATTTCCCACCGCTGGCAGCCAGTGAGAGCGACGTAGATGAATTCGTAACCGTTGGAACTCTCGTTGTGACAGAGGCAACAGAACCAGATCTTTGCTGGTTTAATTGAGTAATACTAGCATTCTGTGATTCGACAAATGTTGTGTTAGTGTTCTGTTTGATCAACTCCGTGTTGAAGTCCTTTTGTGGGTTGCCCTTCAATACGGGATCAATACCGAATCGTAAGATGGAGTTGGCCAAATATGTGTACAATCTAGCCCAACAACGCTCCAGTCCCAATGTGAAGCGAACACCAAAACGATCTTGGAAAGTTTTCATCAGGGCAATACCCATCAGCTCGAAATGTGGAGGATCGATCCCTAAGATTCTGGAATGTCTCTTACCCAAGTTTGTCAAGTAATCGTTCAATTTGTCCAAGTCTTCCAAAGAGTGGATAGCTGTGGAAAGCACACCTGCGAATGAGACGGCTTGATGTTTAATAGAAGGAAACATCTTCTCTAGGTTGGAATCCATGACCAGCAAGTTGGAGTAGAACTGGATGCAGAATAATGATGAGGCGATGGAAGTATGACCAGAAGAAGTGTTATCGTGGGCGGCTCTACTATGATCATCAGAGATCATTTGCTTCCAAGTGGATCTGACTAATTCGATTTCCTCTTTGGAGAAATTCAGCACGATCTTATAGTCGTGGTCTGGGTCCATGTAGACTTCTGAGTTCAGTGACATGGAGGACTTGTTGGATGGGGTTCTTGAAAGCTCATTGATCGACTCCAGATCTGGCTTCAGCTTTGGGTTTCCCAGTTGTGATGGGGTATGCGAGTGTACGGTGGCGACTTGCGGCTGGTACAAGGTTCTGGAGATGCCCTGGGAAGACATCTTGTACGAGGCAACCGTTATATAGCCAGTGGCTCTCTGAGGGGTGGCTTCAAGGGACATGTGCGAAAGGATGGTGGTTAATGTGTAGTGTAGGAGAAAGACCAATCGGAATTCAACAGATAACTGAAATTGAACGATCAGTAAAAGCTGCAAACCGAAATGGCAGGAAGCCCTTCACTATTTATCAAAAATTGCCCAAAGCCCAAAAAGTTTCGGGAATCAAAAAAAATTTAAGATCATCGAAGGCTAGAAGGTTTCATTTGAACTTGTTGATCTTTCCTGTGGCCTTATGCTTCTCGTGCGTCTGCATTTAATTTATGATGGACCTTGACAGGATGAAACGAAAGGATCCGAAGTTCCATTTCATAGGCTTGCCCCAAGACCCGATGGTTCCAGTATGCGGTCTAGGACAGTATCCATCGAAGGACTTACCCACAGCGAAAGAGGTGCCTCCACACTCTGATATTGCTGCAAGGCTCAACCTAAAAGAGTTAGGTCCTGAATCAGGCCATTTTCCCTCCTAGCGTGAATCTCGGAACTTGGCTCTGAGCGCTGTAACCCAGCTGTGCGCTCACGCACAGTTGGGCTCATCAGTATGAGGTAGCCCAGGTAACCTGGAAGTGGGCCTAACTTCTGTTACTAGTCAGACTCAGTTCCTGAGAGAAGTTGTGAGCTAGACTTCTGATAGTTCTATGCTCCCGGATCAATATTAGTTCAAACAAGGGCTGGTGCTGACAAAGGGGCTGTCCGGAGACCAAGGGTTGTAAAGAACCAACCCTTCATGGGAGAGGGACTGAAGGCGGAGCCATACGAACGGGCTGTATATTGAAAGATCATCTAAAGCCCCAGTCCTGTACCTGAATTTTCCCTCTTTAGGCTTCTCAAGTCCTCCATCAGATCTAACTAAAGTCAACTTGGCGCTTAGGCCACAGGTGTCATCAATCTTGAACTTTGTCCCCTGTGAAAGGGTGGTTGAATCTATGGCTCTGATAATTTTTTGCAGTAAGGCACTAGGGACTTTTATCACTGTTGACTAGAGTCTGGCTCCAATCGTCTCTTTTATCGATCCGACTCACCAACTTTCCGAAGATGTCATCGTTATGCTGCAACATACCAGTGGCTCATCATCCCTGCGAAGCCTATTTTATCTGGTGAGGTGACTTTTTGCCATTTCTGCATCTCTGCCCTAACTCTCTCCAAAGGGGTGCTTGTGCCAACTCACAACGACTATACATGATCCTACATCCTGCGCGTCATTACAATTTTTTTATTTTTTACCCAATGCGGTAAAAGTATTGAATGCGTCTCGCGTATCGGGAGCTTAATAGTCACAGCTTATCTTATACCGGAACCAACTATGCTGCACCATTGAGTGCTTCATACAGCGGCTGCGGAACTCTTTGGTACCTGAAAAACAGTGTTCAACCAACCTAGTGGATGACGTTCATAACACGCAGGCCCTAGCAGCCAAATGCAAAAGAAAGGGCTCACAGCGTGGTGCAGCTGCACTGGCTTGAAAATGGCTCAGGGGAGTCAAATCCTCATCAGCTTAATCTTAGCACTGATGGAAGATCGTAAACAGATCAGCTGGAACCCTGTCAGCCACCAAAACAATGCTATAACCGAGAATCTTTGTCCCTTGCTGATAGGAACATACTCCTCATCTACTAAGTTACAAGTTTGAACCTCAGTTCAGTCTCTAACTGTATATATATGCATCACAGATGATTCATGGAAGAGACTGATATTATTTTGTAATGATATTAATTTATAAGGTTTCTGATTTAATGATTACGTCAGCGAAGATCATAATATATGTCAACCAGAGTGGCAGAGTTCGATAAGCGGTAGCTGCATTTGTTGTCTTCGCATAGATCTTTTTGATCTACGTTAAGTCTTAGGCTCGCAATACAGCATATCGTTCTAGACTCATTAATGCTGTATATAATACGTGTGCTTCTTTACTTAATCGTTTCAGACTCGTTAACATAGATCCAACAACTCCCACAAATACATGTTTTATGAAAGGCAGCAGGCCAGTGGTTAGCATTAGTGTTCGCTCCAAGTCCTGGCAATATTAATATTGGTTCTGAATTATTGGTGTCTGAGGTAATGTATTCACATCTGACACATTTCTTTACTCTGCTCTTATTTGTGATCTTCATTTTGGTAACATCATCAATCAGGTCCTTTGATAAATCCAGTACTGGGCAAACAGCATTTTCTGTTAAAAGTGCTTCTGATGGGGATTTGTTATCTGTGATTGTGAAGTTCAACCAAGTTGTATCATGGAAAAACAATTTAGATAGGTCTGTGTTTTGGAATAATTCCTCAAATTTGTTAAACAATGAACCAATCCCTGCTCTGTAAACATCTGGAATCCTATTTTGGAAGACTAATTCCTGTTCAATGACCAAATTGTTTGGATCATTGTTATGGAAGGTTTGTTCGATGAATGCAAACAGTTTTTCAAATGTTTCCAATTCAACAACACTCAGCAAGGTTTTGAAACGTGACACACTCGTTTGAAATAATTCCGTATTTATTGGTAATTGTTTGTACTTCTTATGGCCTTCTTCAATCTTGGTGAAGAACTCATCGATTCTCTTGATACCAGCAATAATGTAAACCATTAACGATCTTGGAATTTTACTCAAGCACAGAACAAGCACGATACTCTTATGGTTAGGATCTGTTCTCAACTTGACCAATTCCTGGGTGACAAAGACCAAGAATTCAATAAACCAACTGATGGTACCCACTGTACTCAACAAATTTTCAGCTCTGTAAATAGCATCCACCACCGATTCGGCATTGCCCTTTTTCGCTATCCTCTGTTGTTGATGATATAAAGTTCTCAATGACAGCATGATACTGAAGGCAACCAATCTCAAATTTAGGATTGATAAAGCCATATAACTCTGTTCAGTGGTACCAGCGAACTTACCCAGCGAGTACTGTAACGATAAAAGCTTCTGGATAGGTGGGTTCACGAGGAGTCTGTCAACTTGGTCCTTTGGGAAATCCAATGAGAAGTTCAAAGCTCTATGGCTCTCCTCCAGGATCTTCAACACAAGTTTGCTTCTGATATTTAGATCTTCAATCTGTGAAATCTCTCCTTGAACACAAGCGATAAGTTCATCAGCCCCGGTACTTGTGTAACAAGCGGATGCAAACAGGTATGAAACAGCAGCGGATACTGTTAGGATTTCCTCATCATTCCAAACCTTTTGTGTCTTCTTAATAGAATGGAAGGTCAATTTGTTATCATACAATGACACCAACCCACAAAGACATGGTGAAATGGCCACAGATGTTAGGTTTTCATGTGGCAGCTGGAACTTGAAACCGACTTCCAATAATGAGGATATTGAGGATTTGGAGCCAGACTGCAACCCCAGGTTCTTTCTATTTCTTAGTTGGATGTCACCATTCTTCAATACCAATACTATTAAGAAATCAAAGTTCTTAGTGCTCAAATTCACAATCTCATCGTGGATCAATATTTCATTTGACATGACTAGATTTGGATATCCCACCACGTTATTTGTATCATTCTTAAATTTGAGACCTTTGAACTCGTTGGAAATTTGATATTTCTGCAATAGGGATTTACCATTGGAGACACCTGGTCCGGATAATGTCAACAAGATATCCAGTTCTGTATCCATTGAAAAGTTACTGGAGATGATCTCGATGTTATCCAGCTTCAAAAATAGACCATTCTCACCGACCTTTGGAGGAGTTTCATAGATCAATTTTTCAATTTTGATATTAGGATCCAAGTTCTGTTGAGGACTAGTACCCCAGTTAACTACCACTCTGTATACTTTTAATGAGTTGTCCAATGTGGAATGTGTAGCAATGATGATGGTACCGTCTCTATTGTAACCTATACTAGCGTTGTCTAGCCACTTCTCTCCTCCAGTCTCCAGATCAACCTCAATCTTTCTGTATTCAAATGTTGGGCTTAATGTTTGATAATACAAGTTCAACGAGCCATTTCTTCGTAGAGCGAAAAAACCAGATTTCCCCTGGACACCATGTAAGGCACCATAGGATTTGTACTGGTGGACGCTGTAGTTATAACCTTTTTCTGTTCTTAAAGCAGGAGAACTTGATATAACAGGCTTATCGACGTTCAACCATTTGAAGGCAACAACACTGTTAAAGCCATCAACACTAGGATTCAGTTTCATTGACGTAGGAGCAATATCATCCTGATAAATGATCTCAATATCCTCGAAACATGATGCCTGATGAGACGTTGGTGAGGTCTTAACGATACCAGTGCCCAACAGAGTCAAGTTCCCCAATTCATCAATAATGACCAGATCTGCACCGGAAAGGGACCACTGTACCAGTCTGATCTCATTGAGCTTGGACATAGGATTAGTCTTTATCTGGTATGTTTTCTTAGGGGACAGTCTCCAAGACGAGCCCTTGATCGACTCCAGTTTTGTGATGGAAAGGTTGGTGGAGGATGTATAGTCAGAATAGGCGATGAAGCCATTCTTGGACCAGCTGATTTGGCTGTTTGAGGATGTTAGCAATGTTCTGTGTTAAGGATTGATGAGAAGACATACTCAGACGCCCGGGTAGTATCGGTGATAGTCATTGGGTGCGACACTTTCTTGAGGTTTAAGCGTGGTTTTACTGTGTGACTTTTCAAATAAATATTGGCTTATTAAATCATCAACAATTCGCGGCAGTCATGAAAATACTATGAAATGGTCAATACACTTTGGCTCCAACACTGTGGGTTAACAATCACCAAAAAGCTTTTTCCATACGGTGCAAACTACAACTAAATTCATTTCTATCATAACTCTTTACATTGTTTTTTTCGTCTATTCACAGAATATTCGTTACATTTAGAAGACATCACCGTGGTCGAACATAGCATCGGCAACCTTAACGAAACCGGCCAAGTTAGCACCTTGGACTAGTGATGGCAAAGCTTCTTTGTTGGTTTCTTTACCGTACTTCTTGGCGTATTCGATGGATTCGTTGAATAGGTTGATCATTCTCTTGTGTAGTTCAGCATCAACTTGTTCAGCAGTCCATTGTAATCTTTGGGAGTTTTGGGCCATTTCTAAAGCGGAAACCAAAACACCACCAGCGTTTGAAGCTTTACCAGGACCGTACCAGACAGTTGGAGCATCAGCAGATTTAGTGGAGATACGTTCACCTTCGAAGACATCAATGGCCTCTTGGGTTGAACCCATGTTGGAACCTTCAGAGACGAATTTCACACCAGCAGCAACTAAAGCTTTAGCTTCTTCACCAGAAACTTCGTTTTGAGTGGCAGATGGCAAGGCAACGTCAACTTGGCCAACGTGGACCCATGGTCTAGCACCTTCAATGTATTTGACTGGGTTTGAGGAGAAGGCAGAGGCTTCACCAATGATTTCTGATAGGGATTTGAATTTCAATTTAGCAGCTTGGATGGCGTAAACTTGTTCTGGGGTAATACCGGATTCTGAGATGATGGAACCCTTAGAGTCAGATAAGGAGACAACAGTACCACCTAATTCAATAACCTTTAAAGCAGCGTATTGGGCAACGTTACCAGAACCGGAGATGGCAACTCTCTTACCTTTGAAGTCTTCTTTACCCTTGGTAGCGTATTTGATTTGTTGTTCAGTGTAGTAGACTAAACCGTAACCAGTGGCTTCTGGTCTGATTAAAGAACCACCCCAGGTTAGACCTTTACCAGTTAGGACACCTTCGAAGGAGTTTCTGTAAGCTTTGTAGGCACCGAATAAGAAACCAATTTCACGGCCACCGGTACCAATGTCACCAGCTGGAACATCAGTGTCTTGACCAATGTGTCTTGATAGTTCTCTCATGAAGGCGTAACAGAATCTTCTGATTTCAGCATCGGAACGACCCTTTGGGTTGAAATCAGCACCACCTTTACCACCACCGATGTTTAGACCAGTTAGGGCATTCTTGAAGATTTGTTCAAAACCCAAGAATTTCAAAATGGACAAGTTGACAGATGGGTGCAATCTTAGACCACCTTTGTATGGACCTAGAGCAGAGTTGAATTGAACTCTGTAACCTCTGTTGACTTCTAGTTCACCTTTGTCGTTTTCCCAGGTGACTCTGAATTGGATGATTCTTTCTGGGATACCAATGACCTTTAGGACTTTTTCATACTTTGGTTCCTTTTCGAATAAGGCAGAAGCTTTTAGAGTTGAGATAACTTCGTTGTAGGCTTGTTCGAATTCTGGTTCTGATGGTTGGACCATTGTGATAGATGTAACTTGATAAGGATCAAAGATAGGAAACTGATGGGAAGAGAAAAAGAGAATTTTTAGATTGTCAGGACTTTATATAATTTTCCACTCGTCAGAGCCAGAAATCGGTTTTATGCAGCCTGTTCACAGCCGTGGACTGTGATTGGCCAAAGATTAAAAGAACACTGGCAAAAAGAAACAATCGACCCTGCCGGGACTGGCCCTACCAGTCCTAGAGCTCTGCCGGAGATGAACCGATCGGAGACTGGGAAAACAAAAGAAAAGACTGAGGACTAGCCCTGTGGAAAGGCTGAGGCTGGGGCTGGGACTGGGACTGGGACTGGGACTGGACTCTTCTCGGCTCTGTTTCTATTGCCCCGTTGATGGCCATTTATCGAACTTGACGATTGATAGCGCAGCTGTCTCTCCCATTTCTTTTTTGACGCAAAAAAAAGCGGGTTTGTCGTAGTAATTGGGTGTGGACAAAAAGCCGAAAGTTAATGTTGGCCCATTTGCTAATTTCGCCGACTTCATTGGGTAACATCCTAAAGTTTCTGACCCGAGTGGAAAATGCCCCTTCGTCAGCCTGTGCTGGGGTACATCCAATCAGTGGCTGCTGCGTAATCGCTGCTTTACGAGCCACTACTTCCCCCACTCACTGCCACTTCTTGTTGCCTTCAATGAACTTCTCATTCTGATTGGTGGAGGTCATGCTGAACATATTTTTCTCAACTCTCACCGATTCAGCTGGAGACTCGCCTGTACCGGACTTCGGAAAAACCAGCACTTTCCATATCGGAGTTATATGAAAGCCGAAAACTTGCATGATTATGTACATTCTCCAGAATTCTTATCAGATGGACAATGGGCTTTAGCGAAAGATCGAGTCAACCCCCGGGCCAGAAATTGCTAAATCGTCTATCTTGGGGTTGCAAATGCATTGACTCTACGGGTATAGTGGGGGTGATGGGTGGTTCAATAGCCGCATGTAATGGGGAACTGAGAAACTTCTTTTGGTAACATTGATGACAATATTTCTATGCAGTAGGGAAAATAATTGGTACCTGGTCGTCTTAATATACTATATTGGGAAGCTAAAGTCTGCAAGAAAGGCATCGCATACGTATGTTGAGAGGACCAACGTGGTAGCTGTATATATCTACTTGAACTTCGGTTTCCTGGGATTAGAGGTTGATGAGAGTAAATCTGATACACCTCACTGGCGACTAGTACTATTTTTCTCATCACTGGCACCACAGAGAGTAGTAAGGTTATTCCAGTGCTAATTGACATGTAGAATTTGGCTTGGATGACCATGCAAACGTGGAATAACTCAGGTCTTCTAGAGAGTGTGTTCAGGTTAAGCAGCGCCAGCTTCTTCCCTGTTTTTGTCTCCTTTTACCCCAGACAGATCTGTTTCTGCATTGTCTGTAGGTTCTGATGACGTAAACTTTATGTAACATCCATTAGCTGAGAACTTTTGCTTGATCCAAATAAGCTGTCCATATATAGTCAGATTTTATGAAGAACATTAGAGAAATCTGTACATGCCCGCCAGTACCACCAATAAACTTCTTATAAAACTACAACACTAAACTCGAGAATATGGAAAAGTAGTGGATATATTCATGCAGTCATGTCTCTAATCACTCTGTGACATACGAGTCCTGTGATCAAAAGTCTGTAGCTCATGAATGTGTTTTAAATTGAGTTCTTTGAGCAATAGGGCTGTTTCCAGATTAGGCAAAATGGCGCACTTTTTCGCTAGTCGGCAAAGTGCGGCGATGGAGATTCGCGCCAGAGCAGCGCCAAACAGCGCCAAAACGCGACTTCTTCCATGACAAAACGCAAGAATTCGACCGCGTTTTTTGTTCCTTTGTCTCGATATGGAAACGTCAGAGAACTTGAACAGGTTCAAGCTGGAAAGAGAAAAAAATTACAAGTGTTTGAACAGAGATTTGTCCACTCCCGTGTGCCAACTCAATACCCTTCCACCACTTCATCACTTCACCACTACTCCCACAGACCACATACGCTGCCCGCAGACCACTTGTTCAAGAACTCACCTAACAGGGTTTGATTTTTCCATACTGAAAAATTCAAGAAAAATTCCACTCGAAACTCCAAAACAGTAAAGTTATGTACAGAGTTGCTTCTGTCCAACTGGAAACCTCACTGTCCTCCATCTCCAGCATGAGCCACGACGAAGAGCAGCTCTCCGCTTCCTCGGCCCCAACCTCCACTCAGTCCTCACCTTACAACGGCCTCAAGATGCCAGCCTCCAACCCACAGGACCTCGAATCATCACCGGACCTTTCACAGACTGGATTCTACAACTCTGACTCTAGCAAAGACCACGCCACAAACCTAATGAAGTCAATAGTCATCTCAGAGTCCCCAGGTTCTGTCAAGCTGAGGGAGATCCAAGAGAAGGAGAAGGTCACGCCTACGGGCCAGATCGCCATGACAAATTCCCCTTCTTTATCTGCACTTGCTGCTATCCTTGAGAAAAAATCCATCAAATACCAACCATCACCTCTTCATTCCAACTCATCTCTGGATACAATCACTGCTAAAGATGAGTCACCATCCTCTGCCCAGATAATACCAATTGAACAAGTGACACGTAACAGTTCATCTCAAGATGCTTCTCCAAACTTGATTCAGATCGATGACAATGATCAAACTTTCACCAATTCTGGTAATACATCCATTGTCACCACCAAAGACTCAGACGGAAAGAACACTGACATTTTTGAAACCCCACAGGCCACAAAACCTGAAGCGTTCCCACAACAGGACACCTTGATCTCCAAAGAGAATGAAATTCCAAAGCATATGAGCCATAGTACCAGCTTTGCAAGCGTTATCCAAAAATCTCCTATCCTTCCAGTGACACCAGAGATCATCCAAACACCAGATCTATACAAACAACAATCCAGAGGATCCATTGATGCCAGTATAAAATCTTCTCCAAAGATCTTGCAATCAACTCCAAGACTAAGCCAGGGCACAGATGAAAGTCACAGTGATGTTGGTCACTCCAGTGACAATCTAACAACTGCGGGCCCAAAGGTCCTTCCAAAGACAAGATCACAGTTTGTCTCACCTCAATACAACCAAAGGTCATCTTCATTACCGGTGTTAACTGATCCTAAAGATCATCAACAAAAAAAGAAGTGGAATTTCATGTCACTTTTCAAGCCAAATAGAAGATCTGTGTCACAAGATATCCAACCTATTAACCCGCAATCAAGAGAACAAGAAGTCAAAGAGCAAAATTCCAAAGTTGGAAATAAGACTGCTCCAACTTTGAAGAACTCTGCCAGTCATAATAACTTACGAACAAGACCGAAAGTTGCAACAAGATCCACGTCTACAAGCTCATTATTCAGTGCTTTCAAAAGAAAGTCAAAATTGGTTCAAGTATCCCCAGAGTCCGAAAGATACGACATCCCGGTGAAATCATCCAACTCATCACGCCAATCGTTTGAAGACTTTGGTGAATTCAATGAAGACTTCAACAATTTGAAAATTCAAGATCCAATCCCAAGAGAATCTGAAGAAATCCACAAGAGAGCTTCACAGGCGTCCAATGGTGAAGTGCTATTTCCTAAATCTTTGAACCCTCAAGAAGTTGAAAGTATTGTGTCACTTGAGAGAAACCGGTCTATGAGATCAACCAGACATTCTATTTCATCGACCAGACAACACCGTATGTCCTTGACAGAAGCTATCCAATCAAATGCCAAAGATGAAGGCTGGTCCATTGAATTTGGTAAAGAAACAAGTATTCCAGATCTAACCAAGTCACCTCAAAGCTCGGTCTTGAAGAAACAATCTATTTCATCTTTCAAGAAGTATCTATCCGATGATGACGATGATGAGCAAGAGGACGAGCAACTATTTAATGTGGAAGAATTCAGTCAAACTTTAGAATTTGATAATATTGCTGACTCTTATCACGCTACACAAGACGATGATGATACTGAAGGCATTTCCAAACTAGCGGAGTTTGCCGACTTTATCAACTTTGGGGATGACCTAGACTTGAACTTTGATCTAGCTGCCTCTGAGGGCGTTTCTCCTTATGATTCACGAGATCTATCGAATCTCACAGCTCCATTATCTGCACCACCTTTAAACTCACCTTCATTAAACCAATCACCTGCCATTTCATTCGATGGTAAATTCAACTCAGGCCTAGATTCACCATTATCATCCCCATTCCTGCAACAAATATCATATGTTCCTAATGGCCAAAACAATTCAGCCCGTCCAATTTCCATGTCGTTCAGAGGCCTGAAAGCCCCAGCATTTGAAAATCCACATCATTACACTGCCTCTGACGACGACTCATCATTCCTTTCAGGAAAGAAAAGTTTCAACCCATTGAGAAAAGTCTCATTTTCATCCAAAATCACTTTGTATGATGCATTCCATGAAGATGATTATGACAGACATCCAGATATTGCAACTTGTAACCAATTGACTCCAGCTATTGCTCAGATGATCAAAGACGAGTTGAATGCTTTGAAAGCTGAGATGGAAATTCATGAAAGTTCGCGCTGTTATACTCATTTTTATTAGACACTCATTCATTGTCTCACAATCACTTCATTTCAGTTCAAAGTTACATTATGCACGGTTTCTAATAATTATCACCTCAGCTCCGCAAGGAGCAGTTGTACACTTGTTTCCAAAGTTTTTGCCTACTATAACACTTCTTTTTAATAAATATTTCGTTCTCATTTACAATAAGATCAAAAGTCTGTACTGTCATGTTTTTCTTCTTTTCATTTCATTATGTACAGTATTCTATTTGAATGATTCAAATCTTAGATCCCAGTCGATCTTTGGACCTAACTTAGGTAAGACTTCAGCAACACTTTGCACATCTTTGTCACCTCTACCAGAGACGTTAATGATGATGTGTTCCTCTGGTTTCATGGTCTTGGCCAATTCAACACCGCCGAAGATAGCATGGGATGATTCCAAGGCTGGAATGATACCTTCTAATTGAGACAATAGTTTGAAACCCAATAGAGCTTCAGCATCAGTGGCAGCCTTGAATTCTGCACGACCACTTGCTTTCCAAGAGGCCAATTCTGGACCGACACCTGGATAATCTAGACCAGCAGACACGGAGTGAGTGTCATGGATTTGACCATCTTTGGTTTGTAGAACATAGGTTTTGACACCATGGAACACACCTGGTTCACCAGCGGTCAAAGTGGCAGAGTGGATACCGGTTTCTAAACCATCACCACCAGCTTCAATACCCAATAGCTTGACTGAAGTGTCGTGTTCGAATGGGGAGAAAATACCAGTGGAATTAGAACCACCACCGACACAGGCAACAATGGCGTTTGGTAACTTACCATCATTTAGAGCTTTGAATTGTTCTTTGGCTTCATTACCAATGACAGATTGGAAAGTACGCACTAGAGTTGGGTATGGATGTGGACCAATAGCTGAACCAACAATGTAATGGGTAGTTTCTAATTTGGTCACCCAGGTTCTGAAGGCTTCGGAAGTGGCGTCTCTTAGGGTTTGGGTACCGTTAGTGACAGCAACAACTTCAGCACCCAAAATTCTCATTCTAAAGACATTTAGAGCTTGACGACGAACATCTTCGGCACCCATGTAGACAGTACATTTCAAACCGAATTTGGCACAGGCGGTAGCGGTGGCAACACCATGTTGACCAGCCCCTGTTTCAGCAATAATTTCAGCCTTACCCAATCTTTTAGCGATCAACACTTGAGCTAGGGCATTGTTAATTTTATGGGAACCAGTGTGATTTAGATCTTCACGTTTCAACCAGATTTGAGCACCTCCTGCGTGTTCAGTTAAACGTTCAGCCTTGTGGAATGAGGAAGGACGACCAATATATTGGTATAACGATCTGAATTCTTCCCAGAATGATGGGTCAGCAACAGCGTCTTCGAATGCCTTTTCTAACTCTCTCAAACAGGCATGTAGAGCTTCTGGAACGTATTGACCACCAAACTCACCGAATCTTGCTGGGTATTTGTGTTGTTCTTCAAATTCAGCTTGTGGTTTAGCTTTGTAATCATCAGAGTCAACAGCTTCGTACTTGGAAACTGGTCTATTGTCTAGAACTTCTTGGACAAATTTCTTAGCGGTTTCACCACGTTTACCCTCTTCTGATTCACCCAGCAGAGTGATGATCTTAGAGCCAATGACAACACCATCGGATAAAGATCCAACAGTAGTGAAATGCTCTCTGTTACTGACACCAAAACCAACAGCCAATGGGATATCACTGGTGAATCTTCTCACTCTGGCAACTAGTTCACTAATACCGGTACTGACAGTAGAGGAGGCACCAGTGGTGCCCATCTTGGAGACAACGTAAATGAAGGAATCAGCAATCTCGGATAGCAATTGCAATCTTTCATCGGTGGTTGATGGAGCAACCAATGGGATGTAGGAAAGACCGTATTTGGTACTTAGGCCTCTGAACTTGACAGCTTCTTCAGGTGGCAAATCAACAATGATGAAACCGTTGGCACCAGCTTCTTTTGCTTCAGCAACGAACTTCTCTTCACCGTATTGTAGCACTGGATTGTAGTAACCCATCAGGACAATTGGAACAGTGACACCTTCGGTTCTAGCTTGCTTCAGCAGTTCCAAGGTCTTGACAGTGGTGATACCGTTATCTAGAGCAGTGGTGGAGGCCTCCTGGATGGTTGGTCCATCGGCGATTGGGTCGGAGAATGGGACACCCAGCTCGATGATATCGACACCACCTTCTTGCAAACCTTTCAAGATAGGTAAAGTGTCCTCGACGGTTGGGAAACCAGCAGTGACGAAGGTCAATAGGGCGCTACGATCTGAAAAGGTAAGTTAGTACATGTGCCTGATTGCATTTGAGCCATCTCCACCAAACATTACTGGTTAAGTGCTGGAAAACCAACTCACTTTCTTCTTTGCACTTGGCAAAAGTGGCTCTTAGGGATGCGGACATTGTGTTTGGATCTGTTTTGGGACAACGGGCCGTATGACTCTCAGAAAAACCGTTATTTGAGCTGGATCTGATAAGCCTTTTATATACAAACCATCGTTGACTCATGAAAATTTATTTTCCCGCAACATTTGATATTAATGTGCCCCTTACCAGAGTTTCGAGTCTACAGTAAATGTGTCATAATTAGAAATGCAGTAATTGGTCGTTAAATATGAATGTGGTCGTAAATGCTGGTAATAGTACTGTATACAATTGGTCGTGGAGCTCAGGCAAAGCCTTTGATCCTTTTCTTTTTCTTCTTCTGGGTGGATTGGGAAGCGCTCATCCTTTGTGAGAAAGTTTCTTTCTGGCTTGATGGTCTCATTAATTGTTCTGGTGGCCGTTGGGAGGCATTCACCACTGATGGCTGTGACTGTGTGATCTGGATGATTGGCTGAGTTGGCTGTGAAAAGAGCTCCTTCTCCACTTGGCTCAACCGTTCATTCTCTTCGAATTGATACCCCTCGTCTTCGTAATCTTTATCCCATTCGTCAATAATGTCTCTTAAACTCTTTGGAAGTTTGTCAACTTTCTGTGATAGCTCCACTGATTCTTTGGTTGCATCATACGCTAATGATATTGATAAGCCAACATCGGCAGTGGCTTTCTTTGCCATGATTGAAGATCTCCAAGACTTGAACAACGTGTTGTATAGCTCTTCAAAAGAATTGACACCACCATCAATGACATGTTTGGATAGATTTTTCAAAGGTAGGAATTCCAAATTATGTGATTGAAAATGCTCGACTAATTGGTCAAACATATTATCAAACTCTTCAAACTCATCAAATTTCTCAATTGGCTCAGTGAAATCAAACATGGAAACTGGATTGAACAAGTCATAATCTTCACCAATAGCGAATCTAGCAGCGTAATCTTGGAACACGGTGGCATCTTTAACGTTTGACCTATCCTCTTTTGTAACACCAAAGAGGCTCTTGTTGAACTTTTGCAGAACAACTTCACCAACTTGTTCAAGATCCAGTTTATAACCGTATCTTTCGGTATATGTCTTTTTCGAAGCTTGATTCTTCTCTCTAATTTCAGAATACTTCAACAATTCACCGTTGAACGGAGCTAATATTGATCTCCTGATTTCTAATTGAGTGGTGATCTTGAATAAGGACAACAAATTGTGATGGACAGGGAGTAAGATGTAGTTCTGAGCCACACTAGTATTATCGGTTTTAATGATCATTGGATCATGAATTGATTTTGCAAAACCGTCTTCCATTTTGAATTGAAAAATGATTAATAGTGGGTTGGAATTTGTATGAAGCATGATGTAATGGACACCATTAATAGAGTTAATTTGCATAGTAAGCGATGGATCCTCTGGATCTAGGTAATGCTTCCATGACAGCAATCTCTTAAAGCCATTTGATGTATCAACCCAGATCAGCTCTCTTGATGTTAAAAGAAACCCATGATCATCATTTCCATCAGACATCTTATACTCTCTAATACGGGACCACTGTTTAGCTATGATCACATTATTTGTTTCACCGGTTGACAATTTGATCTTTTTTAAATAGGACCGACTCATCAGCAATATCTCATCGTCGTTATTGCTCCATGATATCCTTTTAAAATTGGAAAAATCTTCAAAATCATTCACAGCACCACGATATAGCATATCAATAGTGTTTCTATCCTTCGAAGTTATCAAAACAGCCCAATTACCCTTAGTGTCAACAACGGCAAATTTTGTATTGTCATGAGGATCATACATAACGTGTGCAAAGTCAATATCCATTAGATCACTGGAATCAATCTTGTGTATCACTGATAAGGTGATTTTTTGCTTCTTATGACTGGCTATCTCAACTTTAATAACAAATATCGAGATCAATGTTCTAACCAGAATAATTTCTTGTGGGATCTTAAATTCAGCAATAGATTTGCATATTTCAATCTGTTTAATTGACATTTGAAGGTCAATAGAGGCACCACTGCCGAAAACGGGCACTTTTAACACGTTGACGTCGCGTTTATCTGTATCCATCTCATCTACATCAATCTCACTCGGCTCTTTCACCACTGTCTCATTCTTCACTTCAAGATGCTGAACAACAAGCTGTGACTGTGAAGATTTGGAAACATAAGCAACGACATCAGAGCCCAGGGTACCTTTCTTTCTCTTCAAGTTCCCAGAGTCCAGCATCTTTCCCACAGATTTCGGATCATAAATCAATTGAGAAGTGGCAATTTTGGCTTGTTCTTGCAATCCCTGGGTGATTTCGTCTGGAATTCCGAGTATCATATCATCATACAGGACCGATTTGGAGTCTGATAGCTCTAGGTTGGCCAATTGTGGAGGCACAACGCGTTGTGTGGAGTTGTGGATCTTGTTGATGTCTATACCCTCATGGCGCGATCTTGCAAAGATCCAGGGCCTTTCGTCGTTTAGTTGCTCGAGGTGCATGTTGGCCCCGTGGAGACCCCATGTCAATTGTGGTCCCAGTCCCTTCTTCGCTGGCCACATATGGGAACTCTTCAATATGGGACTCTAAGTGCGATGAGATGAGATTACATATATAATAATTTAATCATTTCGCGACATTTTTGTTACCGCGAAGTGGTAGCCACACGCTATATTACGTTACCAAGAAGAAGCACAAGCAAGATTGTAGCTTCAATTGGGAATAGAATAATCATTGTCTGAGGTACAATACTGAGCATATTGATGTTATCACGCCTTTCTCGGTTCGGAAGTTTGTTTAAATGGAAAACACTACTAAAACTTGAGGGATTTTTGGTGCATGGATGTCTCTGAACTATATAGAACATCCTGGAATGATTCGAATTCGATCAAATATATGTAATAATGGATTCCAGCTATTGAATTGGTTAAATTGTAAGCCTCGCTAGAGCACATATATCGGACTGTTTGGTGTTCTATATCTTCTTTTTTATAATTAGCCAACATAAGAAACACGGTTGTTCAAAACTCATATCTTGGAACGAGAATATGAATTTTCCAATTTCAATCCTTATAAGCTGTTGCATTTTGGTACAGCTATTCGTCATTACGGTGGTCGAAGCTCTGTCACTTGTGAGAGACCCTAACTTAATACTTAATAAGAATAAAAAAAGAACTGATTATATAATATTGATAAGCAAGAGACCAGAATCACTTCTGATCACAATTTGGAGTCTTTTCTTAGTAGCGAGCCTTCATCGTATAGTCTCTGTAAGACCTCTTCGAATCTTTTCTTTGCCTGGGTTCTCTTGAGCTTCAAAGTTGGCGTCAAGACGTCGTCTTCCACTTTCAAGGGCTGTTCAATGTCCTGGTGGTGGACATGGAAGTTGTGAATCTTTTCAAAACCTTGCAGTTTGTTAGTGATATTAGCATTGATCTCACTCAAGATGAGCTTTTTCACTTGTGGGAGGGCAAGGAACTCCGCTATGTTAGTGTCATTGATCTCATTGGAATGATTATCATTCAGAAACTTCTTCAACATCTCCTTATCAAACCCGACAACACCAACGATATAGTTCTTCAATGGGTCACCATGGACATAGCACTGTGTCAAGAGCTTATTGCTGGCCACGTAGATGTTTTCAATCTTTTCAGGAGTTAGGTATTCACCTTGACTCAATTTGAAAAAATTCTTGACACGATCAATGATATGGATCTTCCCATATTCATCGAAAGTTGCAATATCACCAGTCTTGAACCAACCATCTTTATCAAACGTAGACGTAGTAGCTTCTGGGTTCTTGTAATACTCTTTGAAAATCTGTGGCCCACGTAATAGAAGCTCACCACGAGGATATGGTCTATCCTTGGAAGAATAACCCATACTTTCAACGTCTTTCAATCTCATCTCAGTAGCGGAATTAGGAGGGCCGACATTACCAATCTGATGGATGTTGAAAGGATCATCACAGGACATGACGGCAAATGATTCAGTCAGACCATATGAGTTTTCAAATCCGACATTCAAAGAGTTCTTCAAGAACTTGATCGAGTTGGAGGAAATTGGAGCACTGGCAGAGGTCAAATATCTCACATTTTGCAAACCCAACTCTTTCTTCAAGTTATCAATACCACACAACTTATGCACTAGCCAATGCTTTCTGGATAAGCTATCAACATCACCAGTGAACCCCAATTCTTCCTTTTCATCCATCATCTTTTGAAATTGCTCCTGTTTAAACTCAGCTAGCTCATGGATGTGCTTCTTTATTCTAGTTTCAATACGGGTATAAACCCTTGGAACACCTGTAAAGTAACTTGGTTTCAGGATCTTTAAGTCATCAAATAGGGATTCAGTGCCCGGTTTAGTAGGGAATGCGACAGCAAAACCCGAGAAGCTTGCCCAACTGATTAACATTCTCTCATAGATGTGTGCTAGTGGCAAGTAACTCAACACTCTAATTTGTGAACCGTTTTCATTGATATTACCGCCGTTGATGACCCGAGTTGGAGACTTCATATGGATGAAACAGGACGCTATACCAGCAATAGCAATACCATGAGTTATGACAACACCTTTTGGATTTCCTGTGGTACCAGAAGTGAAGGAGATGGTATAGATGGTGTCTGGAGTAGGAACATTATAATCTTCTGCAAGTCTATTCTGAGCCCCCAAAGTCTCAATTTGCTTGAAATCGAATAATGAGACCCCCAAATTCTTAGCCAGTTCAACTAAGTAATGATCTTCATAAGTCAAATCATCCATTGAAACCAACTGAATCAAGTCATCAATGGCGTATTTCTTCTTCAATGCCAACATCTTCAAGATCTTGTTCTTACTAAGGACGATCACTGGCGATTTGGTGAGTTTCAGGATGTATTGTGATGATTCTGGACCCAAGGTGTCATACAGCGCTGTGTTTGGGATGGAGAAGTCTCTTGTAGCCATATCAGCAATGATCCACTCGGTTCTGTTCCCACTGAAGAAAGAGACAATGAAATCATCATTCTTGAACTTTGGATTCAACTCCAAGGAGTGAACTAATCCAGAACCAAAGTTCAACTTGCGCTCATTGACCTCAGCATAGGTGTAATAGTTGAAATAAGGAAGCACATCGCCCTCGTGTCCATACCTGTTCCCAAAGCAGCATTCATTGGCATACCTCTTGGTAGTTTCCTTGTCGTAGTCATAAAAAGTGCGAATTGTGTCATTTGGTACACTGATCAACTTGTCTGGAGAGTACGAGTTTCTGTAGATTGCTGAATAGCCTTGTTCCTCGGAATCAGGGATTGGCTGTGACAAGAATCGTTTGTCCATCTCTGTCCAGTTTTGTCTTCTTCAACTCAACACTAAGCGAAAGTGGGACTGAAAGTGGGAATGCTCCTGTTTTATATATTTAACTAGTCCCTCTATCATTTCAATATAAATTTACCCCAGTTTCCAATTTGACAGTTTTATTGTTGTGGGTCTTTCGTAAATAATATCAAGCTAATAACCGAAACGAGTAACTGAGGAGGAAATGGTTAAACTTCACCAACAAACAGCGAAAACAGGAAAAAACCTCAATCGGTATCCATTTTGCCGGAACATTGGTGGGAGAACATACCTTCATGCTTTTTAACAGCACCACACGAGCCCCACCTTCAGCCTTGCCTGTGATCACCACTTTCGGGGCCGCAAAGGTCAGAAACCCCTTTTGCCCTTTCTCTTCATTCCCTGGTCTTCTATTGTAGATACATTGCCAGTACGTCTGGTTTTAGCTTAGTGACTACGGTTCTCAGAGATAGTCATATACATTCATACATCAAATAAATAAATAAATAAATAAACCATACCTTAAATCAAAATCTGTTCTTTCTAATCAAATCACCCTCTTTATACAAACGGTCCAACTTATCCTTGTGAACCACCTTTGCAGAGTTTCTCTTCAACTTCAAACTTGGAGTCAAGGTTTCATTCTCCACACTCAATGGTGTCAGTTCGAAATGGATGTTGTGTAATTTTTCAAACCCTTGCAAATCACAACCCTGGATATTATGAGTGATGTATTCAAGGAGGTGTTTCTTAACCTTGGTGAAATTAATCAGCTGTAGGATCTCATCCTTGGATAGTTCACGCAAGAACGTTGAATCATGGGAAAAGATGCCCGTTTCAGCAAGGAACTTCTTCACATGATCAAAGTCCACACCAGCAACACCGATCAAATAGTTCTGGAAAGAATCACCATGCACGAACAACTGTGTCAAGATTGGGTTCTTGGACAAATAGATCGTCTCGATCTTCTCTGGAGTGATGTATTCACCTTGACTCAACTTGAAAAAGTTCTTGACACGGTCAACAATAAATAAGTTCCCATTAGCATCCAAAGAGGCAACATCACCAGAATGGTACCAACCTTCTTCATCAATAGCCTCAATTGATGCCTTCGGGTTTTGGAAGTAATGTGAGAATTGGGAATATCCACGAATCATCACCTCGCCTCTTGGATAAGGCTCATCTTTAGAAGAGTACCCCATTTCTGGAACGTCTTTCAATCTAAGTTCTGAATTGACAGCCACGGGACCTGAGGAACCAGCCAATGTTTCATATGGGTTAGCATATGAGATGACGGAAAACAATTCAGTGGCACCGTAAGAGTTCAAGAACCCACATTGGAATGAAGTCTTCAAGAAGATGATGGATTCTTTGGAGATTGGGGCTGAGGCGCATTGTAAATAACTAACATTCTCAAGCCCAATCAATTTTCTAATGATCTGACTTCTTTGCCTTTCATTCATAGTTGGTTTCAATAGATTCTTCTCCTCGGCCTTAGCTATCAATCTCTTGGTTTCATTTTCAACTAGGGTGAACACTCTAGGGACACCGGTGAAGATTGAAGGTTTGATGATCTTGATGTCTTCGAATAGGGACTTCGTACCTGGTTGAGAGGGCAATGCTAAAGCAATACCATAACTCATCTCGAAATTGGTGATGGATTTCTCATAGTTATGTAGCAATGGCAAGTAGCAAATTGTCTTCAATTGATCACCTTTGGAGTCTCTGTTGTATGAGAAGTCATTCTGTTGTTCAGGAGTCAATCCCACTGCAGGTTTAGGTAAATGGACAAAGAACCCAGTTACATTGGACGTGGCAACAGCATGTGTCAAATAGACACCCTTTGGCAAACCTGTGGTACCCGATGTGAAGGCCAAAGTGTACAAAGTTTGTGGTTTTGGCAAGTTGAAGTCAGCAGGCAATGTGTGTTCATGCCCCAATTTCTCAATGGTTTGGAAATCCACAATGTCGACACCTAGACCTTTGGCACGGGATAAAAGCGACGAATCAGCAGTGGTGATTGGTTCAAAAGAGATGAAGAGGAACAAGCTCGATAGGCGGAGAGTCTCCTTGATGTTGAGGAACTTATTGATCAAGTGTTTGTTTAGCACTAACACCGGGGCCTTGGTGACCTCTAAGATATAATGAGCATTTTGTTCACTTAGAGCCTCATACAAGCCTGTGTTTGGTAATGAGAAGGATCTGGTGGCTAGATCCATTAGTAACATCTCAACAGAGTTCTGACCCGAGACAGCGACAACAAACTTTGGCTTACCTTCCTCAATGAACTTTTCCTGGTCGAATTGGGGGTGGTTTGTGACATAATGGATCAAACCTGAGGCGACATTGATTCTTCTCTTGTTGATCTGGTTGTATGTTTCATAAGTATAGAAGTCGTCGAGTTTTCCATCAGCGGCCACAAGTCTTTGGCCCAGACAAGCGTCCTCGCCAAACAGGTTGACCGCGTTCTGGAACAGGTCGTGCAAGGTGGCAAGCCCAGGGATGTGGGAGATGAGCTTGTCAGGGCTGGCGGCATTCCTGTAGATGGGTGAATGGCCTGGCTTCTCAGAACCTGGGATGGTCACTGCGCGGTAAATCCTATCCTGAGGAAAGCGCTTTCTGATCTCGTTGAGGTGATGGAGAGGTGAAGACATGGGTAGTGGATGGGTAGTAGTAGCACCAAATTCACTAGTTTCTAATGATTTTTTACTCAAATATGTTAATAGACTCTCCGGTGTACGCACCTTTTTATACACTCTTGTTCCCCATCCCATTCTCCGCCTGAGAAGTCACACGGCGGAGACTGCGTGGGCCCTGAGCGCTGTTAACTGTTCCTGGAAAGTCGCTGCACAGTCACGGGGGTCCCGGAGAATGTGTCAGCATAGGCATACCCATGATCGCCCTTATGTAGCCGTGCTATCGTTTATTGTTCTATTCTTCTCATTTGTTTATTGTCCGCTATGTATATATCAGCCCTTACAGAGTGGCCCTACCGCCTGCCTGTCAAGTGCTTATCGGAAAAGAGTCTTTGAAAACCCAGCCATCAACATAAGCACAATCCCACTGGAAAACAGATCCACTGCCATGTCCGACCAGATCGTGCTGCTCTTCCAAAACAACCACCGCGTCACACTCACTTCCCCGGATCTGGGCGTTTCAAGGCTTTCCACCCTCACAATCAAGGACTTGATTCATTATGTCTTTGACCACTGGACACAGGAGACACAGGGCGATAAACCCACCACTGAGAAACAACTACGACTGATCCATTTGGGCCGTCCGCTAGAGACGTCGAACGTCAAGACTATGGGAGAACTGAATTTAGAATTTAGTGATATCATCCATGTCATTGTACGCCCACTCGAGTCCCTCGAGCTGAAAAAGAAGAGCAAGAAGAGTATGAACCTCAATAGGAAGTCACAAGGTAAGTTGGACCAAGATGGGAATGAAACTTCTGAAAGGAACGAGGAGAGAACCTCTAATGGGACTGCTGGCTGCTGTGTCATTATTTGATTGTGTAGACAGTGGTCTTAGGTGTTGTTGTTAGTATTGGTTTTGGAACTGTTGGTTTTGGTGTTTGTTCGGCTGTATGGATTAGGACCAGTCAGAGAGAGAGATTCAAATAGCCTAAATATTATATGCTCACTCTTGAAATTAGGGGTTTAAGAGTTCAGGTTCGTTATTGGTTTATCATTGGTACATAATACTTTGTAGCTACAAAGAATATCTCTTAAAAATGTACTATTTCCTAAAACATAAATACAAAAGAAAAGTCATGATGAATGAATGATATAAACCTGTTAAACCCTCCATGGAAACCTCATTTGATGAGTACCATCACCCCCTTCCTCACTTCTTGAACCCCTTGACCAAATCAACACTTTCAAGGTCCTTATTATGCTCGGTCTTCATGTTTAATGGAGAATCAGGTAAATAGGTATTACTCTTTGTTGGAGTCTTTTCCATTTCCTTTGGACCTTGCCCAGCTTGTAATGGTGTACTGAACTGGACAAAGTTCCATAATGCAGGTGAGCTTTGTAGATTACCACCACGGCCACCCTTGGATGGATCCTCTTTTCTTCTGGCACCACGTTCTGGTGTATAGGCTTCAACGGCACTGACTGAGAACGGTTTAGTTGGAGATGTAATCATACCAAACTCTAAATTAGAATCCTTTGTGGTCGGTTCAGTGGAAATGTTGTTGGAATCTTCATTGGCATTGTATGAGGAGTTCTGATGGTACACAGGAGGATAGGAATGCTTAGGTGGTGTTTGGTTGGATTTCACAGGCGAGGATAATTCGGTGTTTGGTTCTGAAACTTCATCAGAGTGACTACGTTGATGTTGATGTTGTGCTTGAAGATGAGGATGATGATGTTGTTGCTGTTGCTGTTGCTGTTGCTGTTGTGATTGTGGTTGTGATTGCGGCTGTGAATGCGGTTGTGATTGTGGTTGTGATGGATGCGGAGCAGAGGATGGTTTTACCTCGGTTCTATCTGATGAAATGTTAGATTCAGTAGTGACTGGTCGTATTGGTTTGGTTTCATCAGTTATCTGTGGTTGAGGTATTGGTTGACCGTATGGGAATGCTTGTGTGGACCCATAGGATCCGACTCTGTTATGCGTTTGTGGTAATGGTAACTGTTGTCCCTGTTGACCAGTGGACCCCTTCTGTTGTTGCTGTTGTAAAGGTGGGAGTTGAGTGTTGTAGACATATCCATAAAGAGGGACACCTGGACCACCATAATTTTGTTGCTGTTGTTGACCAAACTGCGGAGCTGGATTTGGATGCTGATGCTGTTGTTGTTGTGGAAGTTGGGATTGTTGGGAGTGTTGTTGTTGTTGTTGTTGGTTAGCGGTAGCGGCCGCGGCAACGTATTGTAACCCATCATTGGAGTTAGCATGGTGATGGTATGGAACATCTCTTGATTGTGAATAAGAACCAGTTGGCGGTAATGATGATGGTAATGATGACCGTTGTTGTTGTGGTTGTTGTTGCTGCTGTTGTTGCTGTTGTGGAATGAGAACAGGTGCTGGCTGCTGTTGCGTATGGTGTTGTGGTTGTGGTTGCTTAGAAGGGGGAGCTTGGTAGTTTCTTTTAGTATCTTGAGACTTTGGTAAATCATTATGCATGGTTAGATGTAATTGTAATTGTCTTGACACTGAAGAACCTCTTCTAACTTTTGATAATGACCCATTTTGGAACTTCTTTAAAAATTCACTCTTATAACTCTCTGATATTTGCCACTTCATACCTTTACCTGGTTCATTGGCTCTTCTTGGAACTTTTTCAAATGCCTTGTTCAAAGACAAGTTATGTCTGATAGAATTTTGCCAACCGGATCTTGAAAACCTATAAAATGCATAATGCTTAGCAATCCATTCATAAATCTCTGATAATGAAAGAACACCTTCTGGGTTTGATAATATGGCCTGAGTAATCATAGTAGCATAAGAATAGGGTGGCTTAATATCACGCGCCTCATCCTTAGACAAATCATTGTCCATCTGTGAAGAGCTGGATCCCTTAAAAGTAGAGCCATTGTTATCATGAGAAGCATCGTTTTGAGTCTCATCATTGTACATTTGGAAAGCCTTCAAGTTGTTATGAACACCACCTATTTGGGCATCCTTAGCCTGATTACTAACACCATTGTTCCAAAAATAACCATTTTGACAAGTTGGTATACTTTGTGATAATGATAATTGATTGCTTGACACAGATGGTTGATATGAGAATCTTTTGTTGGTAGGTTTTGGTAGCTTTGATTGTAATGATGTCAAGACATGCTGGGAGACTTTTGGTTGAGCATCAGGTAGGATGAACATCATTTGGGTGCCACCGATATCAACAACTGAACCTGAGCTTAATGGGGTTGGCGTAGAGCCAGCGCCACATGGGATCTTAGCACCATCCACTTTAGCACCATTTCTTCCCAGAACGAACAATTCCCATAACCTGGTATTTAGGTTATAATTGATAGTTGCATGTTGACGACTCACAACTTTAGCAGGACCCAGGTCAATATCCACCGGGGTTTCCTTCAAGGCAGGTTGGTTGTCCGTGTTTCTCCCAATGGAAATCGTTAGTGTCTTGACATAGAAAGTCCAACCGTTACCAGCGATTTTAGCATAGGCCTGGATCTCAGAAGCTTGGTTCTTGTCGTTGGCATACGTCTCAGACACAACGGTCTTGGACTCGGGAATGGCCAATACGGATATCACAGCGTTGACCAGGTCATTTGGGTCTTCGTATAGTGAGGACTAAAATTTTTCATTGTTAGTAACTATTCAACAAGGGGAAGCAAAAAAACTTCTCTAGTAATTGCAAAGGCACTGATGAGGCATGACCATGGCCTGGTAGAAATGAAAAGGCAATTGACAGTGGTCAAAGCAATTGAAGAACAGGAAGACTAGCGTCCTCGATATATAAATCGCAATATTACACCATCTATGCTCCTTTTCCGATCATCTGTCAGCAGATGTTGGCCTGGCATCAGGATTTGCCATACAGGAAAGGTCTCAGAGCAAAGACCCATATAAAGAACACTCACGTTATCCTCGTCACCAAGGGGCCTTTTCTTGCTGTTTTCAGGCATGCTGCTGCAGGTGGTGTGATTAATTTGGGTGCGCAGTGAGCTAGAAGACGGAGTTCTTTGTCTTGAGTTGGGTTTAATTAGCTTTGTTTTGGTTTCCATGTTTTTGTTTATTTTTTTTTGGTTCGGTCTCTAATTTCAAACCGGTCTCAAATTCGCCGAATTTCGGTTTGCTCATGTGAGCGAGGAGTGGCAAACTCCGTGTGATTTGGTCTTGCAATACACATGGTTTCAAATATATGCTGTTTTGTTTTGTGATTAAGCCGGTGAGCTAGAAAACACAGGCCAAAAAGAAGCCAAACTCAGACCACAGTGATATTACAAAAAATGAGATCTGTCAATTCTACACGTGTCAGAAAGGTCATCTTGATAAGGGACACACCATAATAACTTTTGATAACTAATTTTTTTTATTGTGACTGTGGAGTTTCCAAAAAGTTTTACATAATACCTAATATAAAGTCTAGAAACACTTATAGTGTGCCCTGGAAGTCAGCATGTGTGCTTCAGTACACCCTTTAACGCTACAAATACTGCTTCGATGGGATTCATAGCTCCTAGTTAGGAGGGCTGTTGGGAGATTCCCGGGACCGAAACAGATCTATCGTAGACAATGGTAAACTACCTCACTTTTGAAGTGGCAGCTTATAAGTTATCGAGATATCCGCGATGTTGTAGAGCTTACTTTCGCCAAAGATTCACGGATTTTCCATTTTGGGGTTGAAATTGCGAATTGCGCGAAAGTCGCCATTGTCTGTATACATGCACCCACTGAACAATAGAACTCTTGTACAGGGGGAGAAGGTGGCGAAGAGGCAGAGAAAGTTGATCTTACATTACTATCAAGATATCTAGAACTTTCGGAGGAGACAGCGTTCCTCATGCACACGCGCCTATCGTTGCTGTTTGTAGAACTGTTCTTGACTTGTTGTTAATTCACGCGGAAGTGCATAACGAGATGTCAAGTCGCAAAACAGGCATCAAAGAAGTGAGGTCTGCATTTAGAAGAAGCTCGAATAGACATGGCCTGCCTATAATTCAGCGCGACAACTGCTGATGTCTCCAGCCAAAGTCTCCTGAAGACCTCTAGAGACGTATGCTTCGCCAGCACAGGACTTATGTGTCAAAGGTCGACAGTCAGCTATGTTAAGAGGAGATTGTCACCTAATTGGGCGGAAGATGGGAACGAAAAGCACCAACAGTGATGTTTGGCCGCCGAGTAACCTTCGCTGGAGCTTGCTGGAGCTCACTGGCCCACTACTTGGGCTACATTGTTGTTCAGCCACTGAGTCAGGCACAGATGTCCTCTGTGCAAAATTGCGCGAGTCGCCGGATCCGGTAATAAGACTGTTCAGGGCCAGACTTCCATAAAGCAAAACTTTTGCACTTCTTCAAAATAATATGGCTTCAGTTCTAATTGTACCTCTGAACTCTGCTACTACCACTCACTCAAAAGCGTACACATAGCCCACCACCACCTCCATCATGTCACCGCAGTCTCAGACCAGTGGTTCCCCCGTGGAAATCATCATGCCCCTCGCCTCGAGCAACATGGCTGACAAAGATGATAAGAACCACGCACAGAAGAGGAAAAGGGTCACCAGGGCCTGTGACGAGTGTCGTAAGAAGAAAGTCAAGTGTGATGGCCAGCAACCCTGCATCCATTGCACAGTCTACTCCTATGATTGCACCTACGACCAGCCGTCCCATAGAAAGAAATCCATGGCTGACATCCATCTCATCGAACAGAAGTTGAAGACTGCTGAACAGGTGCTGGAGTTGCTTGTGCCCAATCTTGACATATTTAATCCTTTATTTAAAGTCGAAGAACTATCTGAAATGCTGGCCAAGTTCAGAATCGATGATTCGGTTAATCTGGAAGGGTTGACTGAAGAGTACAATAAAGTCCATGGACTAGATCCATCCAAGCACACGCTGGATTCCCCGTCATCACAATCAAGTACACCTGCTTCATCTACCACCAACTCCACTAGACCGTTACAATCATACACACAGTCGCAATTTAATAGACTAAAGAGACAGAAGCTGACCTATCCTCACCAAAACATTGATGGTTCCATTGAATCACAAGATGGGAAAGAAATCAAAATCATCCTTCCACCAAAGAACGTTGCCTTGGAACTAGTTACAAAAACATGGGCCTCGCCGTGTGTCCTGTTCAGATTTTATCATCGTCCTTCGTTCATCAAGGATCTTGATGAGCTATATGGTACGGATCCAGAGAAGTACACCAATAAACAACAAAAGTTCCTGCCCTTGGCTTATTCAGTGATGGCTGTTGGTGCCTTGTTCTCCAAGAAAAACGGTGTCGATGATAAGTTTTTAGAAGATGAAGGGTTTAGATACTTTGTTGCTGCAAGAAAATTGATCGATATCACTGATGCAAGAGATCTGTATGCCATTCAAACCATTGTTATGCTGATCTTATTCCTACAGTGTTCAGCTAGATTATCCACTTGTTACTCATATATTGGTGTTGCGCTAAGGTCAGCTTTGAGAGAAGGACTACACAGAAAGATTGGTAATCCATTCAACCCAATTGAGATTGAGACCAGAAAGAGACTATTCTGGACTATTTATAAAATGGACATCTATGTCAACACAATGCTTGGTTTACCGAGATCGATCTCCCCTCAAGACATCGATCAGGACTTACCTGCTGAACTAGACGATGAAAATATCACTGAAAATGGGTATTTACCACAGGCTACAGGCAAACTGAGTTCAGCCGGTATCGCTAACAATCACACCAATTTGATTATGGTCCTGAACAACATAGTCAAGAACCTATACCCAATCAACACGGATTTGAAGGTCATCTCACATGAGAAAGTCTCTGAGATGGAACTAGAATTGAGAAATTGGCTGTCAAATTTACCAAGAGACTTAATTCCAGGCTATGATCCCCCTTATCAATACTTCAAAGCCAACAGACTGCTTCATTTGTCATTCCTACACGTCCAAATTGTTCTATACCGCCCGTTCATTCACTATGTCTCACCGAAGTATACAAACCAACCACACGTTGATCAGTTATCTATCCAGCGCGCTAAGAACTGTATCAGTGTTGCCAGAACCGTGGTGTCGTTGGCTCAAGATATGATCAACCGTGGTATGCTATCTGGTTCTTATTGGTTCAGTATTTACACGATCTTCTTCTCCGTTGCATGTTTGGTTTACTACGTCCATGAAGTTCCGTTTGATGAATTCCATCCAGATTATATTGGGATCAGGCATGATGCTGAGAAGGGGAAGGAGATCTTGACTTTGTTGAAAGATAGTTCCATGGCTGCTTCTAAGATTTATTCTATTTTGAATCAATTGTTTGAACAATTGAACAGAAGAACTGCCTCCTTGCATGAAAAGAGACAACGTCAATTAGAGGAAGAGAGGAAACTAGAACGAGAGAAACAGAATAAACAACGTCGTCAACAACAAGCCCAACAATTACAAGATCCTTCATTGTCACTCGATGTCCCTATCCCACAAAACCTGACAGCTAATGACTCTTACAAACCAACTCAATATCCTAATGAACTCCCAGAAGTTTCATCCCCATATCCAAACATCAAACTAGAAGATAAGATTGGTGATTTTGACCACTTGGCCAACTTTGACAATTTCATAAATCAACCATCCCAATCTACCCCACCACCACGGGTACCAGCCCACCAACAGCAGCAATTCCAACCACAAGCCACTGCTAAACCTTCTATCGCTACAACACCGTCCGTCTCAAGCACGCAACCAGAAGAGAAAGACTATATGCCAGGTATCATGGATCAATTAGACATGCAAATTTTTGGAAGATTCTTGCCTCCATACATGTTGAAAAGACCAGATGGTACAACAGGTCCAGGTGCAAATGGTACAGAGTTACCAAGTGGGCTAAACACTACAAATGATCCAACTTCATTAGATGATTTGTCTAATTTGTCCTCTTCAAAGAATGAACCTGGTTCTGTCCTCTTTACAGGTGATTCTTCTGTCACAACTTTAGACAACCTGGGAAACTGGGCCGAGTTTGATGCTAATGATTTCAACAAGTACTTGTGAGATTGCTTGAATCAAATAAGGTTTGCAGCTGAACTTAAGCGTTGTCAATTTGGTAGGAATACGCCCGTTGGTTGCTTGCTTTTTCCTCTTCAGTTAAGGATTTGTGCTTAATAAATAATGAGTAATGTTTATGTCGCCCCATGTAGAACGTTAAACTTTGAGACATTCTGATAGAACATCGTCTTGCTGGTTTGGCTCTTTACGGCGCCGTAATATCTTTTGACACTTTTTGGGTATATGGATGATCTATGTGCCAAAAAAGATCACTACACATTGGGAAGGCACTTTGTGTCATTGTTACCTATTAGTGTCAAATATAAGGCTGTCACATATAGATTGAAAATTGTGTGTGGTTATCGATTGATCTACCGCGTTAGTGTGCCTACTAACATTGTGTGGCAAGGCTTCCCCATGTTTATGATTTGTAATTTGACCTTATGCCATGTATAAAAGCGGACTAACCACTCGTTAGAATCTTTTCTATCTTCTATCAAAAGGGCACTATCTTGGTTATTGGATAATCTATCATGCAAAACACACAATTAGAGCACGATCAATCGACAATTGGCTCTCCGACTGATCAGTACGGCGATAAGGTTACAAACGATCCCAATTACAACCATACCGCCCAGGGCTCAGGTGACAAGAGCTGGTTGAAGAGCAAGATTCTAGGAAACCCATTGGTCACTTATGGCTTGAGATTCTGGCAATGGATTTTTGCAATTGTCGCTTTGGCGCTAGGTTCCCGTTCACTAAACAAATTCTTCAATGAACCACGTATGAGATTTCTAATCTTTTGCGGAGCCTTTACTTTGCTATATTTAGTTTGTATGTCCTTGGTGGCCTTGTTCAAGCCTGAATTCCTGCTACCAGGTGCTGTGTTTGCCACAGAGGTAATCCTATCAGCTTTTTGGTTATGTGCCTTCATCGCAGTTGTCGCTCGTTATTCCGGTTATAGTTGCACCAGACAAAGTTACAACAGTTATCAGATCAACTATGGTCCCGGTTACTCTGGTGGTTATGGTTCTTATATCCCATATGACAGTGGAACAGCCAGAATTGCAGGTTGCAGAAGTGGTAAAGCCTCCACTGCTTTCGCCGCTTTTTCCTTCTTGCTCTTTGCGATAAGCGCCTTTGTCTTGTGGTACAATGTCATCAGAAAGTTACTAGTCAGAACGAAGCAACCAGCTGCCTTGTTCCAGACAGGTATGAAATCAAATGTTCGTTTAAACAAGTCCGGTTTGGCTTTCTCGATGTTTGATCATCATGATGAAGAGGGCCAACATAGTTATAGCTACCAAGATGACGCTGCCACTTACCACAATGACGACACCACTGCTATTGGTGGTAATTCTAACGTCAACCAAGTTAATGACACAACATATGCTAACCAGGGTACAGGTAACATTTTGAATCCAACCACTGCTACTTCGGCCACCGGTGGCAACTCATATGGTAATACTGAGACCACTGTTACTGGGCATGGTAACGTTGGTACTTCTGACAACACCGGTCAAACAGGTACTACAGCTACGAACGTTGCTAATGCGCAATATGGTAATACTGAAGTACCTGCAAATGTTGAAAAACCTGCCAATGTTTATCAGAAAGTTTGATAGTGGCGCAATTTTAATTTGTTTTTCTGGGTTTCATTGTCTGATCTTATAATTAATCTTATGACACTAAATTAACATTCCAGTAGTAGCACTTGAGCGGCCTTCCCTAAATAACTACTAATTATGCATTATATGGACTTATTTCTATGACCATTTAAATGAAACTAATATGTCTGACTGCTTCTGCTGCGAACTATGAAATATAATTTATATTTGGAGTTGATTTCAGTAAACGTCGTCGTCAGCTAATGATTTCACTCTTTGAACGTCCCGCTGGTTACCGGAGAGATTGATGACACGACGTCAATAGCAGTACATCGATCCATGAAGATCTAATCAATTCATTCCAACACAATGACTTTCATTTTTATATTGATATACAATTTGATGAATTAAAAGCAGAAAACAAGAAAAAGGAGACAAACTAAAGTAAATTGAAAGAAAAAACGAAGCAAAAGGAGTCATAATAATCATCAGATATTGTCATCATGAAGAGAAGCTCGAACATAATAAAGACAGAAGCATATGGATACCCTAGGATTGGTAATTGACATTCTTGAATGAGATACCTTTGGGGTCTTGTTGTGGTAAAGAACTTGGGAAACCTTCAAAGTTTAGGTTCAGATTCTCTTGTGGTGGAGGAACAGGTGGTCGATGCTGCTGTAGAGAGGGACCGGCTTGGACAGGTGTTCCATGAGCAGATGTTTCACCTTCAATTCTTTTACCGCGACCTTTGATACCTCTGTTGGAATTTTTGTATAGATCAGCAAAGTAGTTCAGCATTTCACGCTCTTCTTCTTTCATGGATGGGTCATTAGGGTCCAGTTCAGCCAACTTTTCAGTCAATTCATTCAAAGTTTCCAAATGGAATCTGTTCTGATGTGCCTTCAAGTTACCCAGTTGCGTGAAAGACTTGTTACAATTATCCAGTTTGCACTCAAATGGTTTCAAGTTTTCATGGGTTAGCTTATGGGCAGCGAGATTACCCTTTCTTGAAAAGCTTCTACCACAGTGATCGCAAACATAAGGCTTCTCACCTGTGTGAAGTCTCAAATGGGTTCTCAGGTTACCACCTTGTGTAAATCTTTTCCCACAGTAGTTACATTCAAATGGTTTGAAACCAATATGAGATCTGACATGGACTTCTAAATGTGTTGATTGCGTGAAGGTTTTGTGACAATAGGAACATTCATGATTCTTAGCGGCCTTGGTCTTTGGCTTATCAATACCACCAACTAATTCAGTTTCTTGGGGCAAGATACCGTTACCGTTATCCAATATACTACCATCATCAGCACGTGGTATTTGCTTGTTGATGCCTTTCTTACGAGCTTGGATCACCAGCATCAATTGATCGACTTTGGTGGCACCCAGAAGCGGGCGACCGTCCTCTCTAGTTAAAGTATCTTGTGAATTGATGAACTTTTGAGTTTGTTGGGAGCCACTAGCAGCTTGCATTTGTTGTGCTTTAATACTTGATGGCATCACATCCGCTTTCTTGCCCTTCCTAGCTTTCTTAATGACCTTCTCTGATTGAACAGCATTTCTTCTTGGTCTCTTTTCATTCTCTAAAGTCGGAGAAGGTGATTTCAACTCTGTTTGTTCTAATGAATAGTTTGGAGCAGGCGACAATTGAACTTGGGGGTGTATCTGTTGTGGTGGATACTGATACTGTCTCTGTTGCTGTATTGGTATCTGTTGTACTTGCTTCTGTTGTCTCTCGAGTTGCTTCTGTTGTTGTTCATATTCGTTGTAAGGTAATGCGGGCTGTCTAAATTGCTGGTCGTTCAGGTTGAAATGGCTTGGATCATCTCTACCTTCAAGTGGCTGACCACGGTTTTCATCATTTCTGACATTGGACCCAGGTTCGGATTTGGTTTCTCTTCTTGTCTTGAGATCAGGGGCAAAGTTTGGATCTTTGAAGTCAATTTCATCAACATTCTTGATAGAATCTCTTTTGGCAAAGAAGTCAAATTCACTAGAATCACCTAACCCACTGTTGTTTAAAAAACTTGGTTGTCTGGTGCTTCTAATGGAGTCTCTCTTAGCAAAGAAATCAAAGTCTGAACCAGCCTCGCTTATTGAATTACCAGGGATATACGCATTGGAACCTTTCTTAGAAAAACTTGGAGCTTTGAGTTTGATAGATGGATTGAATGGCTCCAATTGTTCTGATGGTCTTCTGTACTGGTTGTATGAGCTGGAGAAGTCGCTTGTTGGCATGTAATTCTGGTTCTGGTGCTGTCCCTGTCCCTGTCCCTGTCCCTGTCCACTTTGGGGACCTCCTTGTTGATTTGGAGCTAGGAATAGGTTGTTTATGACTGACATCCCTCTACCACTAGCATCGTATGGAAGACCTTGATCATTTGGATTTGATAAGAAGTTGGAGATACTTGAGTTGGAATCGGTGGAGAATCTGGGGCCGTTATTTGCGAAATTGGTATAAAATGATATGGAGTCCTGTCTCCCAAGTCTTTGATCATTGGAGCCAGACTTTGGGTTAGCGTTGTCAGCGGTGGCAGGGTTGTTGTTCATAGTGTAGTTACTGGATTTGTTAATGTCCTGATAGTAGTTGGCACTGTAGTTTCTAGGGCTGGAGTTGGAGTTGTTTTTCTGGGGCGTTGCTTGGTCGTTGTCTCTTGAGGTTTCTCTGCTTTGTTTGTTGAAAGTCAAAGCATCCATTATCTCTCTGTTGGGGATGAGTAAGAGCGGGAAATCTGAAGCAGAATGGTAAGCTTTTGAACTGCTGTGGATACACAGGTGTCGGTTGAATTTAGAAGCTCGAAATGTTTATGGCCTCTTCGGAAGACTCCTTAATAATCAATTACGGAGAAAGCTCCTTATTAATCAGTCAAAATCAAAATGGAATCAGCACCGCAAAGTTGATTGAAATTAGGAGACTGAAACCAGTGTATTTTTGCTATCGTGAAGTCACCAAATTTTCGAGAATGGAATTGGCAAGGGCTAGCTAGACTTTTGATGATTTGTTTGGTTGAACCGACTTTTTCTTCCGATTTGCTATACGTCAATTCTGTCAAAATTCGCGGGCAACCCGATGTGGTCATTGAACAGAAAGTTATCCCACGTGATGAGTCAGGTGATTAATTTCTGCCATTTTGGCACGGGCACTTTCCCAGAAGTTTTTCATAAAAAAATTTGAAGATGAGCATACTTATTGTATAACAGACACTGGTTTATTACACTTTCCCTGTCTCATAATAACATTAGTGAAGATGTCCGCCGAAGAGCCAACCAATGACGTTGACGTCTCTATGTCAGATGACGTTCAAGAAGATTTAGACACAGAAAAAATCAAAATAGTAGGTGTATTGGAAACATCATGATTTATAAGTCAAGTACTAACAGTGCGATTTTAGCTACCTGGTGCTACTGAAGACGGTACCGCTGCTTCGTTCCAAATAACAGAAGAAGATCACACGCTTGGCAATGCCCTAAGATACATAATAATGAAGAATCCTGAAGTTGAATTCTGTGGTTACTCCATTCCACATCCATCTGAAGCTAAATTGAACATCCGTATTCAAACATACGGCAATATCACTGCAGTGGAAGCTCTACATAAAGGTTTGGATGACCTGGCTGATCTTTGTAACCACGTCGAAGACAAATTCACTGAAAAGGTTAACAAAGCTGATTATGCCACTGAAGAACCATAAACTGATTTACCGATAGAACCAATGTACACTAGACCAACCACAGCATATAAACAGCCTTTAGTCTGCTACCTTGTAAAATAATTCATTGAAATACTCTCCTAACGCTCCAAGTACGTGTGTTATTGCCCAGTCAGCCAAAGGCCGGGTACCTTCCAAATCAGGCAAATTTCGCAGTGCATCAATAAAATTTCTTTTTTAGGTGAAATGAAAATTTTAATAAATTTTTTCTCAATATAAAGAGATAGGGAATCCCAACTTTTTAAACCTTCTAACGTAATTGAACTTAGAATCAACAACAATGTCTTACGGCGGTACTTACGATAGAAACGGCGGTTACAACTCAGGCTTCAACAGCAGAGGCGGTGACAACAGAGGTGACAGAGGTAACGAAAGAAACTTCGGTTACAGAAACGATGGCGGTTTTGGCGGTAGAGGTGGTGGCCGTGGCGGCTTCGGTGGTCGTGGCGGCGGTCGTGGTGGTTTCGGTGGCGGTAGAGACTTCGGTTCTAGAGGTGGCTACGGTGACTCTGAAGAATTTGGTGCCAACCTACAAAAGCAAAACTTCGATCTAGATTCACTACCAAAGTTTGAAAAGAACTTTTACATTGAACACGACCTAGTTAGAAACAGATCTGACCAAGATGTCCAAAACTTCAGAGATGAAAACGAGATGAAGGTCTATGGTCAAAACATCCCAAAGCCAATTGAAACCTTCGATGAAGCTGGTTTCCCAGACTATGTCTTACACGAAGTTAAAGCCCAAGGTTTCCCAAAACCAACCTCCATTCAATGTCAAGGTTGGCCAATGGCTCTAAGTGGTCGTGATATGATTGGTATTGCTGCTACTGGTTCTGGTAAAACCTTATCCTACTGTTTGCCAGGTATTGTCCACATCAATGCACAACCACCATTGAACCCAGGTGATGGTCCAATTGTCTTAGTCTTAGCCCCAACCAGAGAATTGGCTGTTCAAATTCAAACTGAATGTTCCAAATTTGGTTCATCATCAAGAATCAGAAACACTTGTGTATACGGTGGTGTTCCAAGGGGTCAACAAATCAGAGATCTATCCAGAGGTGTTGAAATTGTCATTGCCACTCCAGGTAGATTGATTGATATGTTAGAGTCAGGTAAGACCAACTTAAGAAGAGTTACTTACTTGGTCTTGGATGAAGCTGATAGAATGTTAGATATGGGTTTCGAACCTCAAATCAGAAAGATCATTGACCAAATTAGACCAGATCGTCAAACTCTAATGTGGTCTGCTACCTGGCCAAAGGAAGTCCAAACCTTGGCTCATGATTACTTGAAAGATTATATCCAAGTCACTGTTGGTTCATTGGAATTAGCTGCTTCCCATACTATTACTCAAACTGTTGAAGTTGTTTCCGAGTTCGAAAAGAGAGATCGTTTACTAAAACACTTGGAAGTTGCCATGCAAGATCAATCCTCAAAGGTCTTGGTCTTTGCTTCAACTAAGAGAACTTGTGATGAAATTACTAAATACTTGAGAGATGATGGCTGGCCAGCTTTAGCCATTCACGGTGATAAACAACAACAAGAACGTGATTGGGTCCTAAATGAATTCAGAAATGGTAGATCGCCAATCATGGTTGCTACTGATGTTGCTGCTAGAGGTATTGGTATGTATCTTGTGACAATTTGTTTTATTAACTTACAATTCTAGATCTTTGATTGGTCAACGCTGTTGTTGACTTCTTCTTTTATGTGATACCCAATTCAGATTCGGCCTTTCTTGTTGATGCTGGCTCATTGACTACTTGGAAAGCGCTGCCTGAATCTTTGAAGCTTCGTGCTTATACTAATTGATTCATTAGTTTTCTTTGATTTTTATTCTGGACAACAGGAGGATATTATAATCGTTAGATGAGTTGAAAGATACTAGAAAAAAGAGTACAGAGTCGAGGATATTGATTTCAGTCGTGAAGCTTGAACTTAGTTGTTAAGCTTCCGATAAGGCCTTTTACCACAAAAGTTTAATGAAATTTCAATAGGTCTCCTGAGTTTCAAACAAGACAGAAGGTGATTCTTCGTTGTTTAAATCTTGGGATTAGTCTCAAAGTTTGTGATTCAAACTCTTTTACTATTATTCATCTATAACGATTTTAATAAATAGTTCCTCTTTGTTCAAAGACAAAGCAAAACCAACGTGAATTACTTAGTAGGCTTGACTTTCAACTTTTTTTTTTCATAACACTCAAAGATCTCTTGTTAAAGGACAAAGTAATACTCTACGACTCCAGAACAAATTACTAACAAATTTCCACAGATGTTAAAGGTATCAACTATGTTATCAACTTCGACATGCCAGGTAACATTGAAGATTATGTCCATCGTATTGGTAGAACTGGTAGAGCTGGTACCAAGGGTAACTCTGTTTCCTTCTTCACTGAAGCCAACTCCAAGCTAGGTTCCCAATTGATCAAGATTTTGAGGGAAGCCAACCAAACCATCCCAGAAGCCCTAGCTCCATATGACAGATCCGGTTTCCACGGTGGTCATCCACGTTACGGTGGTAGAGGTGGCCGTGGTGGTAGAGGTCGTGGTGGCTTCGGTGGTGGCAGAGGTCGTGGCGGTTACGGTCGTTACTAGGTTTAACCACTAGGTGTTAGTTTAGCTACATATGGGTTTTGTTTTACACAGGTTTTGTTGTTAATTTGCTTTCAATAGGCTGGTTTCAAGTTTGCTGTAACTGTTACACTTTATAGAGATTATTAATTTTATATTTTGCTTTCATTATTAATATGCCTTGTAGTTCACCAACCATCACCCCAACCATCTTCTTGATCAACTTCTAGTTCTAGTTTAAGCTTACTCTTTGGCTTCAATTGTAGACCTTTCTTCTTTGGAAGAGACTTGTCTTCAGTGATCAAGGATGTGACTTTTGGAGCAACCACTTTTGGCTTTGGGTTCTTTTGAGTCACATTGCTCAATGGTGTGATCATCGGCGGTTTGGAAAGAACTGGTGGTTCCTCAAAATCATCATCCATACCCCAGCCATCATCGGCTTCAATTTCTTCATCCCAGTTGTTGTAATCAACCTTCTTTGGTGCTTGGGAAGATGAAGGTGGCAAATTGAATGCAGCAGCAACAGGTGGTGTAGGCGTGCTTTGCCTAGTCAGATCAGGAGTGGAATTATTGACATCTTGATTCAATGAACCACCCAGACCAGTGGCCAATGAACTGAAGGCATTGGATAAGTTTAGACCAAAGTTCTTGACATTGTTGGAAACTTCCTTCACGGCTTCATCGTCGTCATCTTTATCTAATGGTAGACCAGCTGCCTCTTGTTTAATCTTTTGAAAGAATAAGTCAAATGCCTGTTGTGCTTCCTCTCTAACCTTTGAACTCTTGTCCAATAATGATGGGGCAATGACTGTCAAGATCTTGTTAGCGATAATTTCTGGAGTAAAGAAATCAATACATGAGGTCAAAGCCATCAATGCAGCTAATCTGGAGTGAATAAATGAATCTTTCAAAGCCTTTGAGAACGCAGTAGCCAACACAGTGGATCTTGATTGTTTGTTCAGATTTTCAGCAATCTTACCGATCAAGATAGTAGTATTGGTTCTAATCTCTGGCTTTTCATCATTTTGAGTCTTTGCCAAATATCTCAATAAGTCATTGTTCAACTGTCTATCTGAAAGCTTTGGAGTTATAAACAAAGTAGCCTTCAAAGTTTCTTCTCTGATAGCAGGGTTCGAATCACTGAATCCTGTGATAAAATTTGCAAAGATCTTATCACTGATATCGCTCTTGCTCAAGTTATCAATGTATTTAGGAAGGGTACTTAATAACAGCATACGCAGGGCACGATCAGGCAGGGTGAATGAATGCACAATGACAGGGTTTACCAGCTTGTTGTATTGTTCTTGTGATAAGGTTTCTGACAAGGAGAGGATCAGGCGCAATGCGAACGAAGCTTGAGCGGTGTTGGATTGATAAAAATTGATGACTGAAGGTAGAATCCTATTTTCTAGTAGACCTGGTGGAGCTGAATCTTTAATTTGGTCCAGACTTTGAAATAGGTGTAGTTTTTCATCTTCATTCTTGAATTGGAACTCATCTAGGTCCTTCACGAATGATATCAAAGCGGTGTTAAAGAAGGATTGTTCTCCATTCTTTAGAAACAAGTCGACAGAAGCTCTTGGAGTCACTGATGTGCTCACCAACTTCTTAAAACCGGCTAAGAGTGATCTTGGTATACCCTGACCCTTGGCCAATTCAGCAGCGCTTGATGGGACATTGCCATTGTTAAACAATTTGTAAATGAAAACACCTAGTCTCCAAGAATCAAACTTCACAGTCTGCGAGCCCTTCAACACTTGAACACCACCTTGACTGGTCTCTGGTGATAGCAATTCATTGAACCAAGGTAGTCTGGCACTGTAGTTGTAGATTGGTTGATCTGGGTCTGATTGCAAATTAGTCAGGACTTCAAAGCCACCTAACCTGATTTCACCTTGCTCGTTGAAGAAGACAGTGTCGAAATTCAAGTAGCCTAGCACAGAGGAACCTTCAACGTTGATGAATTTGATAGCCTTGGCTACAGAGTACACAATTAAGGTCTGTAGTGCCTCATCCAAGTCCTTGGATTTGACAACTTGGCTTAATGGCACGACACGCTCAGTGATGATATAGTAATTGGTGTCATATTCAAAAGTATCCAACACTCTCAGCACATTTGGCAACTTCAACCCTCTGATTTTTCTCAAGGCGTTCTTGGCCAGTGGTTCGAGGCCAGGGGCAGCTGTGGAATCGAAATGGAATATTGTGACAGGGGACCCGTCCTCCTGTTGTTATCGGTTAGTATTCTTGCTGCTTGATGAGCCAGATTAAGCCAGTGAACATACTCTCTTAGTCCCATCAAAAACCTTCCAGATGGACTCCTGTACAACCACAGGCTCCCCGATGTTATAAGGAATCGACTTCCCCGTCAAAGTGTTCAACGCACTCGATAGAAAGTTCATGTTGACGCGGTTTTTGGCTGTTTGGTTAGTGTCAAGTTGATATGTTTTTTTCTTATTTCTCGGCCATTTGATATAATCTACAATCAAAATTCTAAGCTCTATCATTTTATTTTAAAATCCTTCGCTACCGTTGAAACCGACGAAGCCCGTTAGCAAAAAGATCTTGTAGTACGGCTTCTTCGCAATCTGGTTGGTGTGGTTCCAGGCAGAGGTCAGACGGCCGTCAATACAGGAACCAGAAAGGTAGAAATTGTCAGCACCAGAACCGTCAAACATATGGGCAAAGGCGTCTTGCAAGATGGTCAACTTCAACTCTTCGGCACTGTGGAACTGGTCCTCGATGTATCTCTTTGTGAATGGGTCTCTGTCCAGCTCATCGATCTTTAGCAGACATTGATCAATTGGGATCAAGATATTCGGCACCTGGATGTACTTATCTAAGAAGAACAGGGCATTTGGGACAGCATCATCACCAAGGTGAACAACACTGGACCCGATCCAGGTGGAACTCTTCTTCTTACACTCAGCAATGATCTTATACATCTCCTTGTATAGTGCTGGGCATGCCTTGACTCTGTTCAGTCCTTGGCCGGTGGATGTCAATTTATAAGGAACGCCATTGAACAAATCATCATCGGCAATGGACCACAGGTGGATCATCTCTCTTTGAATGACGGACCATAATAACAGTGATTGTTTCACGTACTGCAATTGTCTGTCGTGGTCATGTGTTAATCTGGAGCCGGATCTACCGTATTGGATACCAATGTTGAATTTTTGTTTCACCTCTGGAGTTTCAAATTGTTCTAATCTTTGTAAGAATCTTGTCACTGGTTTTCTGTTGGTTTGTGTGTATGCATTGAAATCACCAATGGAGTAAAGTACTTGACGAATGTCCTCTTTGGAGAACCCTTTTGAAGTTGAATATCTAGCTGATAATTTCTCGATAGCAGCTTCCTTAGTCTTGATTTCCCTCTGAATAGCAACTCTGGTCTTTCCAACTGGAGAGATTTCTCTGGTAGCATAAATAATCAGCTCGTCGTCCAATAGACTTAGTGCTTTACCACCATCATCCTTGGACTGAAGGAATGAGTGAATGGTCTTGATGGGTTTGTACAAGTTGAATTTCATGTGATCTTCAATCTCAGGCAGTTTGGAGTCCATGATCATATAACAAAGCTTACCAAAGTTTTCTCTCATTCTCTCAGGGTTCATGATCTTGTAGCGTCTCCCAATTTCAAAGATGTTCTGATACCAATCAGCATTGTCTTCAAAATTTTTATCCTCAATCAATCTTTGACCAACTTTCAAATTGGAGGCAACGACTAAACCAGCCAAAACAGAGCACATCTCTTTCAATTGCGACACGATTCTCTTTGCCTTTGAAGTATAGGACATGATATCAACCTTATCGGTGTATTCAGAGACGCTCAATGCAGCTTCTAACAAATGCAACAAGTGACGTTCTTCATAGGTCAATCTCAATGGGATCCATTGGGCCTGAGACTTGACCACCTTAGTGAAGTACTTAGCAGCCTCACTTTCGGTCTTTATCTGAGACAATGGGTCCTGCGCTTGTTCTGGTGTCTCTTCCCTGTCTTCTTCAATCTTATCAGATTGTGGCGCATCGACGCCCTCGAGCTCCAGTCTAACCTTCTGGTGACTCTTTCTCTTCCCACCCTGGTGAATAGACTCAAAACAGCCACCGCAGAAGGACTCCTCACAATTTCTGCACTCGACCTCCACTCTCATGTCCTGACACTCATCACATAGCACTTCATCATCTTCGGTGGCCCTCTTAGCGTCCTGGTCCAGATGGTCCACTGATTCCAGGGCTCTTTCGACATCTTGAATCTCGGCATCGTTTTCGGCGTCCAGAATGCTCCTCAAAGTGTTGCTCTCGTTCATTTTGATGGAATGATGGCACTTAGAGAGGTGGTATTGTCTCAAGAGATGGTGTCTTGATATAAATTTTCTCATGAAATCGGTAAGGCCAGCAGCATGCGATAAGCTATAATATTGGTAATATGGTAAATTTTTTGAAAGCAAAAGCACAGTACGAGCTAGTTCACTAAAGCTTTCGGCACTTGTTTCAATATATTCGCCTTTACTATATAACTAAGCTTATATGACCTGATATTTCGAATGGGGTTATAATAGCTCGAATCGAGATGGGCGGCTGGTTTTTCATAACAAAATCCCGCGGTGGTCTTTTCAAGAGCCGCGGAAACCCTCAAGAACTCCTGCCAAAGGTTCTGAAAATGAGCTACAGGGTGCAGTTAACCTTGATATGGGTGATATCATTATATTTGGGTTTATTTTGCTGCACTTTGAACTTTTAAATTATTTTCTCTTGAATATGGATAATTTTGATAATTGATACTGACAATGGTGAGTATTAAAACTCAAATAGTCAGAAAACATTCAAAATAAATTTGCCAATATATATTATAATGCCAATTGTATTAAGTTTGGTTAGCTTAACTTGTGTATTCTCAAGTGTTAGGATCTACAAATTACTTGGGACAAGTAAAGTAGCCTAATAAACGCTTGTTTTGATTGTGGTTGGGAAACGAGTCATGATACTGTACCAAAAAGGCGTGGTTAGGAGCTATGACCTTACAATGTTGATGGTTTATTTTATATTTGCATTAACCCAAGGTTGATCAGATATTAGTTCTTGGGGATTGGGTATTCCTGAGATTCCAACATGCAGAAATTTCTTAACGCAGAAGGGTAAAAAGACAGAAGGCAAACAAATCGATGCCTTGAGGTATAAACGACATTGTGAGGAAGATAGTCAGACTTTTTGACACAGACCCCAACCCTTTAAGTGGATTAATAGACTGTGCTGACTTGCAGTCACTTGCATTATACCAAACCAAAGGTGTGAATGGGAGGAGGCTTAGGCTCCAAGGTGCAGCTTCAATGAGCAAATGGTCAGAGACTGAATTTGTGGTCCATCCATTTTGGGACATATGTACTGAGATATTGTTCAGAGGGCTGAGCCAAATATGTAACCTTAGAGATAACGATGCATCACTAAAATGACCAGAAATTCCCAATATCTTTAGTACCCACTCGAGTTTGAAAGAGTCTTGACCTTCGTGGAGGAAATTTTGCATTGTATTTACTGCCTAATGCCCTGACTACTTTAGGCGGAGGTGATAATAGGCAGGTAGTCTTTTGTAAATCTAAGAGGCAAAAACAGACACGAAAACCGTTAGATTCTTGTGCTCAAATACAAGCGCATGAGTCCTATTTTGAGAGTTTTCTCTCTTTTGACACATCTGGTTCGGGTGGCACTTTAGACCAATTTATCTGAATCATCCGTGCCTTCCTGTTATGAAGACTTTAGAGAAAACAATATACCAGAGATTAGCTGCAAGCAAGAAAAAGAGCTTCCAACAAAGAAACAGATAAGCTCAACGAATCCAAAAACTTTAGGTCCAGGCTATCTGACCTGAGAGATACTGAATGTTAAACCTTCAAATAATCAGCTCCCGATGATGATGTGGCTAAATGTCCTTTTGAATATAGAACACGATTAGACTGTAACATTTATTAATTAATCTCGGCTCAAACATACACAACTAACACAGATAAACCGTCAAACGAGGTATCATGGCATTTGCTACACTTTTGCCAATACTGTGTGTTTCGAGAGATATACAGCGATCAAACCGCTGTTGTTGAAGACTAGGTTAGTGAGATTTTGAACCTTACCGCCAACAGTCGAGTGAGTTTAGAACTCCCTTTTGACAGTTCACCTACCAAATCTCCTTGAAGTGGTGGTAGCCACTCATATGGTATGGATATGGCTCTAAATTCAACAGATAAAGACTGTCTATTCTCGTTCTCACCTTCTGACCAAGGACCACGTTTGCAACTTCCTTATTAGGACTCTCCAATGAATGTCGTATTAGATGATCCAATGGCGTTTAGTTTCTACGTGGTACTTTAATAAATAGAGCAGTTATAATAGCATTACTTAATAGCATCACCGACACACTTACATGTGAACTGGTTCACACAAATCACCCCGTCCTTTGGTCGCTTAAATCTTCCTCACCTGGTCTGAGCTCAAGCAACTCCATAAGTGACTCAATTTGCTTTCTGGCCTTGGTTTGGAACTCAACAGGATCAGTGATCTTTCTCGAATTAGCAAAGTCTATTAGATTGAAGTCTGGGAAAGTTGGGTGTGTATAATCGATCAGGATATTTTCAAG